>JAFFST010048999.1:69176-76503 GCA_022414735.1 Noturus placidus | reverse complement strand
GTTATATGCAGTGTTATTTCATTTTAAATGTCAAAAGGGTTTTGCGGCTCCCAGTGTTTTCTTTACTGTGGGAAACGGGTCCAAATGGCTCTTTGAGTGGTACAGGTTGCCGACCCCTGGGCTAGGGCTTAACCATGTTATGGACATTGGGGGCGGGGGTCCGAGCGCTAACCCCCCCGCAGCCAAACTTCCAAAATTTCATACTGAAAATTTGCATATTTAGAACATAGTTTTAGGATTACAGTTACTGTTTGAATTCACGTGTTTTCTGAGTGATAGAAGCTCCCACAGCACGCGGAAGCTGCTAAAATACATCACCGAACTTGTGTTGAGTCGGGGCGAAACCAAGTGTACAATTGGAGGGGGGGGGGCAGATTTTCCTTAACAAACGTAAATATATTAAAAAAGAATAGACATAAATAAATAGATAAATAAAATAAATAGAATAGATGAATAAAAGACAGATCCGTTGGCAGGGAAAATTAAAGTGGAACATATAGAAAATATTTTCTCCTGTATATTGGGGGGCACGACCCCCAAAGAGTGCGTGGTTAAGCCCATGGTCATGAGACTAATCTTGATAGGCTCCGTGGTTCATGCCGAAAACAATGATACCAATAATGTCATTCTCAAGAAAACTTCCTGTCCATTATTTTTAAATGTTTTGAAAACCTACTTTTTTGAACTTGTCCTAGACCGTTTCTCTGATTTGCATGAAAATTGGCCTGCATTATGTGGATGCACTCAAGACAAAAAGTTATTCACAGAATTTTGATCAACAATAATGTTTTCGAATGGCGCTTCAACAAATTTGAAGATCGAGCAAAATTAAAAATGAAACCTGCATCTCTGCAACGCTTTGAGGCATTGTGACAAAACTTGGTACGTATCATCACCATTAGGCCCCGAGGTGACCTGCAGAGTTTCGGCACACTTCCCCCTACTGGTCAGGATATAGAAAGACGGATTTTCTGGCTTATAACTCTTGAACGCTTTCCCGCATAATAACCATCATGTCCAGATGCTACCTGAACAGTTTCAGAACAGCACCACATACTGGACAACATTTCTAAGAAGTAGAAGTAATTAAGTTTCTAAGAAGTAATTTATTTTTAAAATATAAGTTTTTTTATGATTAGAAGTTTACTTTTTCTAACTACTCATACACTGTCCATCAGACTCTAACTAAAAACATGTCACAAAGGTTTTTTTTGCTGCTCATGGTGCCAATACTTGGCGTGACTCTGGTATTGCTACTTGCAGATATATTTTTCTTTCTTTCTTGTTTTCTCATGATCTCGACATAAAGTGGGGCTTTTTTTCTCCTGATACTGACATAACAAATTTTTAAAAATTTTTTTGTGTCCTCAACACAACCTGTTGTTGTTTTATCGTTCTGGAGGCAGCAAAAACTTAGCGCAATAACGCAGCATCATGGATGTACAAATTAATTTTTACTTTGATCAGTGACTCACTCAAGCTGAAATAGCTCTATGTCTGTCAGTGATTGACAGAGTTGGGTATAACGCGTTACAAAGTAATGTATTACTGTATTCTAATGACTTTTTCTGATCAAATGTAATGGATTATTGTACAGTACTGTAACACATTACATTATAAGTGTATATAATTTAATTACAGTTACTGATTACAGTTACTAATAGTTATTAATTACAGTTACTTTCATTACAAATTTATTGTTAAGAAAACAATCAGGGACTCACTCAAGCTGAAATAGCTCAATATTACAATATTAAGTAAAATGCATTTTTAAAATAAATCACATTTTCCCCCAAAGATTTTTTCTTTAGCCCCGAATAATTCTCCTCTTGGAATGGTTTGTCACTACATACCTGAACAAGAAGTAAAAGAAGAAGGGCTGTAATTTTATATCTTCAGCGAACGGAGGCGAGACCAATCAGACAGGGTTTACAGGAAAATACTCGCGTCTTATTGGCTGACAGTCTCTCAATTCTGCCAAACGCTCGCTCACACAGTCAAAAAAATGGATATACACCAATTATTCTTTTCAACCAGTAAATGGGTTGAAACTGAAACATTAACATTCTCTGATCCTGAGCTGGAAAACAAGGTGTGTAAATGTCTATATGCGTTCCAGTTTAAGTGAACATGATATGAGCAGAGCATAAGGAAAGATAATGTACTTTGCATGGTACTGTAGCAGCTGAACCCATAGCCACACCAAACTACAGCCTACTGTAGTTAGAAAAGTTTTTATTAAATTTTTTTTTTTGGTAACTTTTTGTCAAAAAGTGACAACACCCTATAGGCAAGTTTTATGATAAATTAAAGTTTTTTTCTAGCCTACTGTATTTTGTAGGTTTGATTATAAAGTAGTAGTAGTGACTTGAAAATAAAGTAATTAGTCATCTGATTACTTTGTACATGCAGTAATCATTAATGTCGTCAAATTGAAAGTAGCCTAGTAACTAGTAATCTGTAATGGATTACTTTTTAAGTACTTACACAACAATGGTGAGTGACGACTTCCGCATTAGGGGACCCTAATAATGTGGGCATTATTACATTTATGATGGTGATGGCAACGACGCATGCAACACCAGACCCATTCACAAGGCACGAGATTTTCTCGTCATAAAATGACATCGTGAGAAAACATATTTTTGTTATGTCAAGACAAGAAGAAAATAACTGTTTACTATGTGGAGATCACGAGAAAATTAAGTCGTAATAAAAATAATGCTTGGCCTCTTAGGGCTTCCGTAGTCTGCAGTGAGTTCTTCATCACGTAACAGGCGCGTGCCCCTTTAAGAAGCAGCTTAGTCCCGTCATCACATGACTGCCGTCTTGTGACTGAGCAGATAACAGCGCAACGCGTTGTATACGAGTTCCTCGGAGGTTTAGTCCGTAGCTACTGTCGATTATTTTTTTCCCTCAAGCGTGAGATATATCATTTCGGTCTCGTGTTTTTAAGGTGTAAACATTTCTTATCCGCCATTCGTTTCCTCGAGTGTGTGATTGGAGGGCGCTTTAAGCAGCGTGGATTACTCGGGACAAAGTTGGCGCATGGAGGAGGAGGCGGCGGCGGCGGCGGGGGGGTGAAGTCAACTTGCAGCTTCCTTGTGGTGTTTTTGTTTTGGTCGCGTGACACTAGAACAAACCGAAAACTGAACGGATTGAAACAATATATCTTTGGGTGAACGCGTGACTATTGTGTTTTTTTTTTTTCACACCGTAAAGAGCACACATCATTCCGTCGGATATGGATAATAAACCTCTTCTTCAGGACAGACCCCCGGCGTACAACAGCGTTCCCGCGGCGTATAATTACCAGCAGCCGGGGTACGGAGCGATCCCACAACCCGCTCCTGCACCCGCACCTGCAGCCTTTCCATCACCGCCCCCGCCATACCAGTTCCCCGTTGCACAAGGTGAGCAATATTATTATTATTATTATTATTATTATTATTATTATTATTATTATTATTAACAAACCCCGCTGAGAAATCAGCCTCTGTAACGTTCGTTTAATTCTGACACACGGCGTCACGTGATGACCTCAAACTTCATTTTTGTAAGATTTATTTATTTATTTATTTATTTAACTAGATTACACTTTATCGTAAGTACTGGGCGATTATACTATTCATAGGGCTGTTCTAGTCATAATAATGTTTATAATGTAAACACGCTAGCCTGGTGCTAACCAACGCGCGGAAGAACTCTGTCGCGCGGAAGAACTCTGTCGCGCGGAAGAACTCTGTGACCCTGGCTCTGAAACCAGGTTTATACACCTAATACAAATACTATGGCGAACAGGCCGGGTATAAAGCTACACAGGAAGCCAAGGAGTTATAAGGCGAATTTAACCCTTGTGTGTCCTTATGGACATTTTTTTCCCCCTTTAATTATTAAAAAAAACCCCATTTTGTTTGTGTTAATGCAAACAGCACAAATTATTGCAAAAGTTGTGTTTTATTGGAATTTTAACGTGTCACCCTAATTTGCTTTCATGAATCCTAATTTAAACTAGGTACACAAAATAGTTAATAATAATAATTTAATAATTTGTATAGCACTTTTTTACAATGGTACATTGTCTCAAAGCAGCTTTACAGAAATATCATTTTTTTACATTTACAAGTGACTTACTAATGAGAGCACATTCACACACCAATGGTAGCAGAGCTGCATGCAAGGTGCTAGCTTGCCATTGGGGGCAACTTAGGGTTTAGTGTCTTGCCCAAGGACACTTCGGCATGGGATCACCCGGGCCGGGATTCGAACCGCCAACCCCACGGTTAGTGGATTAGTGGACAACCCTCTCTACCGACTGAGACACAGCCGGGACTCGGGACCTTAAGGACACATGTCCCCAGTGAACAGAACTTATGCTGATAAAAAATTGAAGTCAGTGAAAGTGGGGAAAAAATATGAATATAATATTTGACAGTTTTTGGACGTGGACATTTTTGTCCATTATGTGTAAATTTTTATTGATGCATAAGGGTTAACATTTTAAAATGTCCCCTAAGAAGCAGCTAGTATTACGAGTTAATACTTCCAGTGGCTGACTAAAATCAGGAAATACCATGATTCTGTCAGGCAGACGAGAAGCCAGATATGTTCGTGACAGGAAGTTTGTTCATTTGATTGTCTGTTTCTGGTGCTGAATGTGACTTTAATGGAGTTGATGTTTGAAGATGAAACTGATGTGAACTGAGGAAATGCTAATCTTAAAACCATCACTTGATAAACAATTTTTTTTTTGTGAACACCCATTGAATTATTTTAGGTGGTCTCTCAGACACTACTACCATACTACACAGTAGACAAAAAGCAGTATGCCAAAGGGGTAGCATGAATTCTCAGTAGGTGAGAAATACCCAGATGGTGTTCTTCTTCTGGTGAGATTTTGTAGTATGCAACCAATAACCACTACGCTACTCAAAAATCCCATAATTAAATGGGACTGGTGCGGATTTACTTTCAATTGATTTTATAAATAAGGCTTGTGCTCATTGTTAAACAAAATATTCTGAATATGATATTGCACACTCTCAAGTTCTGTGTTTTTAAGACCAGACTTTAAAGGTCACTTGACCAATGAGAATCAGGAAGTTTTTGTCTAAAAAAAAAAAAAAAAACCAACCCCCCCCCCCCAAAGCAATGTTTCAAACCTTACAAACTCAAAACATGCATAGTCTTTGTTAAACTATTCACTAAAACTTAAGAGTTCAGAGTTTTTAATTAATTATAATTATGATCTTATTCTTTTCCCCAGGTTACCCAGCAGCTGCCACAGGGACTCCAGCAAACTGTTCGAGCACGTACACCATCATTCAGCCCTCAGTGGTGGTAGTAGGAGGATGTCCAGCCTGCAGGTGAGTAAATCATGTCAACATATAAATTTATCATGCTAGGCAGAGTAGTGTATTGTAGGCAGGGTGTGAATGTGTGTTTTAGTGTTGCACAGAGATAGAAAATGGTGAAGCTCCCAATATTTTTGAACAATGTGGCACCTTTTATGCCTGAAACTGGTCAATGAGCGCTTAAGTAAATTGTTGAGTGTCTCATCCTGAAAGTCATCTTTCCAGCCCAAATTTTAATCCTAGCATTATTGATCAACAAATCAACTCTTCTGGTGATTCCGGTATCTACCCGTTTCATACTCTCATAGAAAACCTGAGCCTGCATGTCATCCTGTCCACTTTGGCCTGTGAAAGACATTGAGACATTTTATTACATGGCTTGAGGTTTCGCTCCAAATACTTTTTCATATGTAGTTCATTGAATGTGGGACATGCTTCTGAGCTCCCTTTGGGCTCATTTAAACTAAATGCTCCCTTTGACATTATTTGTTATTGCATGACTGTTATAGAGTTCAAGGATACAAAAGACCAATAAGAAGAGAGAAACATCACTGGAACTTTTGGCTCATCTCTCCTTAACTATCTTTCACCGTGTTACTGCACTCTTGGCATGACCGCTTGAATTCTTCTTGCCTATGGCGCTTGTAGTCGACTGATTTTTCAGTTCTTCATTCATGTAATTCCTATATGTAATTAGTTCCTGTTTGCTAAAACATTCCTGTATGTGTTGAGAGAAGGGAACCTGTTACAGCTGCATTGTGACTGTGGGTATGATGGTGGTCTCTGTAAGTTCCTTTTCGTGTCAACCATTTTGAATGAGCTCACCATTGCCATGTTTCAAAAGTCTCACTTGTACATATTACGTTCCTCTGTGTTCATGTGACTGAGGGGAATGACCAGTAATGCTGCATTACTGTAAAGATGTGGTGGTTGTGGGGTTTTTTTTTTTTTTTTTAAATCCACATAGTCATGGTTTGAGGAACTCATGACATTTCAGATGTGACTCAGAAAATCTGGTCCAAAGCAAATCAGCTCGTTATTAATATTCAAAAGCCCTTTTCAGACAATGCTAGTTTTTCATGCTGATTATATAAAATATAACAACTAGTATAAAACATAATTATAGATCACAATTGGGAATTCTGTGGTTTTTAAGCAGGTTTCTTGTTGTTGTCACGTACTGATGTGGTCATATAATTGGATTTTGAAATAATTTAACACTTCAGTTTTATTGCATAAAATACTGTGCCCTAAGTGAGTGTAAAGTGAGGTTTTATCTTTGTAGCCGACTCAGTAAATCCATTTAATTACCCTGTTGTTCACACTCCTTTGATTTGTTTTTATCTTCTATTTCTTTCTAATGGGCTGAGAGTGAAGATACTGGAGATGATAAATTTATTCTAACTCCTCTTTGCAGACGATTTTATACCACTGTTTTTACATTGACTCAAGGGTGGTCTGGTAGTCAAAGCACTCCTGGAAGTCAGGAAGTTGACTGTCATCTCAGTGTGCCCTTCACATGGAAGTTAAAACATTCCATTCATCAGAGACGAAAAAAAAAGTGTATGAAACATTTCCTTTATGCATTAAGACCAGTTTAGTGCAGAAACCTTACTATGGATGTCACCATGAGCTGGTGTTTCATCAGGGGTGGAGGGAATAACACATGATCTAGATTGAAATAATCTCCTCAGATGCTCCACCCACAGGCTACAGTGTGTCTGATATTCTTTCTGATACACTTTTCTGGTCACAAGCTTCAGAATCTTTAAGGTTGTGCTCTAATAGGCTCTCTGTACGTCTGGCTTTACACACTTCGGTGTGGCAGTGACAAAACAAACTTGAAAATTGCAACACTGAGCTTTTTGAAGCAATATGTATTAATCGAACAAAGTTCACTGGATCCTGTCTTTAAAAATAATTAGGGTTTTGTTTGAAGCAATTAGTGGAGTAGATGTCTGTTCATGTGTTTG
>JAFFST010048999.1:56676-64176 GCA_022414735.1 Noturus placidus | reverse complement strand
AAACAGCTACCTTAAAGCTTCAAAATTAATATAAGTACAATTTGTCCATGTAATTCTATGGTCTATTTAATCAATGTGACCCTCAAAGACAATTGAAGAGGCTTTTGTACTGGATACAGACACCGAGTAATCATCAGACAACATACAATTAAACAGGTAAATGTGTCCTCTCTGAGAAAAGGAAAAAGGGGTATTAAATAGTATTTGGGAATGGGTTTATAGAAACCTACATTTGCAATCTAAACACACTATCAAGCATTTGGAATTAAAGCACATGTTTAATCAGTGTACCAAGACATTTGAAATTTTCAATAACCTGATACAATTTAAGAAATCCTGCACAATTACATCTGCAAAACTATATAACCTGAAAATTCAGTGCCTTGGTCCCATTTTTACATTCATCGCCTTGTACAATGACATTGTAAAATTTAACAATTATTTAAACATCCTAGGTGCCATTCCATCTCAGCACAGGGTAGGCGTGTTATTCTTGCAACTTAAAAGCAGTCATCAACACCTCAGGTAAAAACTTGGGACAAAATATATTAGCATATTTTCTCCAGAATTGAGCTATCTAGTGCTGCTCTTGCTCATCGTCCAGGACAAACCCTATACGGCAGCACAAACATTGGAATGATTTAAAAAAAGTATATGTGAATATTGGCTTTTATAATGTACATAAATAAATGAGTAGTTTGCCTGTGTGTAATGAGACCACCATGGCATCTCGTCCAAATCAAACATGGACTAAAGCTTATGTATAA
The DNA here is from genome assembly GCA_022414735.1 of Noturus placidus. Lineage (NCBI taxonomy): Eukaryota > Metazoa > Chordata > Actinopteri > Siluriformes > Ictaluridae > Noturus > Noturus placidus. The sequence continues at coordinate 63,409 of JAFFST010048999.1, read as the reverse complement.
TGATGGTCTGCACATCAGTGGTGGTGGTGTTGGGAAGAAAACACTTGCTGATAGGTAGAAGGGAGCTAGGGAATCATGATAATCAGACCTTAGGTGCCGATCTGTCGTTGGTGACTGTGGGTCTCAGCTTCACGGTGGCAAAAGGGTTCGTGCCCCTGAGGAAGTAACACACACACTGTTAATGTTCCACATGTTTAAAAGACCCACATTTTTGTAAGATCAATTTACTTATACCAGAGCAATTTGCCAAGAATAAAGTATTTTTTTTTACATCCATGAAACAAGTTTGTTCCTGTTATTACTTTCATTATAACAAGTATAAGCAGTGACGTCAATAAGACAGAAACACGGCTTGTCATGTTATATTGAAACCAGAATGTCCTGAAAACTGTTACAAAGCAGTGACACTGGAGACTCCTTCCTTAAATCTTAAACTCTACACAAAGCATCACCATATCAACCACTAATAGTTTGTTCTGGCGATAATAAAAGAATATCTATAAAATAAACTTATTTGACTGCATTTTAACCCAAGGGTCTGCCAGTTTTTGTGTGATGTGGGCTGTTACCACCCCCCCCCAAGGTGATCACTAATTAATGAACAGCACATCTAATATTGTGGAACTTCTGTGAGACAAGTTAGCTCCTGTTATCACTTACATTAAAGCAACTATAAATAAGTCTACCAGCCACTCTTTTTCCCTCAAAAGTTAAAAGACAAAAACATGCAGCTTGTCATGATATTGAAAAAAACAGAAAGTGCAAAGACTTTCTTGTGACTGAGGCAAAGGAGGAGACTCCTCCCATAAATGTTAAAGAAACGGTTCCTTAGAGAACATCACACTATCACCAATTATACGTTTTTTCTTTGTAAAATTCTTTGCACATTTTTCAACATTTATTGTTAGCCTTACATTATATGGAGCATCCACAAAGAACCACTGAATGTTTTTACTAAAGAAAAAGAACTACTATAGTCAGAGCTGTTCCATTACAGAAAATGAATCCACATCTACTGGGGTTGGTGGTTCGAATCCCGGCCCAGGTGATCCCATGCCGAAGTGTCCTTGGGCAAGACACTGAACCCTAAGTTGCCCCCATTGGTAAGCTAGCACCTTGCATGGCAGCTCTGCTACCATTGGTGTATGAGTGTGTTCTCATTTGTAAGTCGCTTGTAAATGTAAATATGATATTTCTGTAAAGCTGCTTTGAGACAATGTCCATTGTAAAAAGCGCTATACAAATTGATTAATTTAATTAATTTAATTTACTGGTTTGAGGATTCAACAGTGCTGCGAATAATAAGCATTAACAAACAGTAAGTTCAGTAACTAGCTTAAATATCCTTAATTAAAATTTTACATTTTATTTGTTAAACACTACAAACACTTGTACAAAGTGTTTGTAGTGTTTAACAAATAAAATGTTACAAACACTACGAACACTAATTTGTTAAACACTACAAAGCCATGGTGTGTCCTTGGCAATGTAAACACTCCAATAACAGTAGTGGAAAAGCAGTTAAGAATGACGGAATGTTTCCGGAATGCTTTTGTTTTTACAGAAGTCATGAGTAAGGCATGTCCCAGGAGTGTTTTTCATATATTTCTAGGGCAAAGGCGCTCACGACAAGTGTATGCTTGACTGCTGTTCTGCCACTGAATATGATATAGACAGGCCAAACTCAAACTGGCCAAAAGGAAACGACAGAACAAAGAAATTCACATATTTCTCAAATGGAAAGATCAACATTGTTCTTTTGCAGTCAATGGGTTCATCATAGACGCTCTAGTTAATATTAAGTATGTCATTATAAATATGATCACATTGAACTGCTCAATAACACAGTGGAAAATGTGGCTCATATATCAAGTAATATACAGTCTCACAAAAGTGAGTACACCCCTCACATTTTTGTAAATATTTGATGATACCTTTTCATGTAACAACTCTGAAGAAATGACACTTTGCTACAATGTAAAGTAGTGAGTGTACAGCTTGTGTAACAGTGTAAATTTGCTGTCCTCTCAAAATAACTCAACACACAGACATTAATGTCTAAACCACTGGCAATAAAAGTGAGTATACCCCAAGCTGTACACTCACTACTTTACATTGTAGCAAAGTGTCATTTCCTCAGTGTTGTCACATGAAAAGATATAATAAAATATTTACACAAATGTGAGGGGTGTACTCACTTTTGTGAGATACTGTAAATGCTCCTTATGTTGCCTTTGAGTATTAAGGATATCAATCCAGTGACAGGATAATCCACGTTAATTGCATACTCACACTAGAAAAGGTGGCTTTGGAGTTCCATTTGGCTGTGAAACCTATGAGAAAGCAAGACACATCATCTTAGCATGTTGTACCAAATTAAAAACAAACTGACATCAAAAAGTGTTGTATGCTGCATTAGACAGACATTGCCTCATTTTTATTTACGATCAGGTGTGCATTTTGAAATATAAAATGGTCAACTATGATAACAGAAAACCACAAAAAAAAAAACCTGTGATTGTATCAGGGAAAGGCCTGTACTCAGCTAGTCAGACTGGTCTGATGGCTAACTCTGTTAAACTTTCACACAGACTGAACCACAGCCTGGAATCCAGCCCTGCTACTCATTAGCTTTACCACAAATTCTGTTACAGAACAGCAGTTTGTAGCTGTTTTTTCCTAACAGACTGTTACAGTAATATGGCCTGAATGTTCATGATAAAAAAATATTGATAGCTGTAGAAACACAGTATTGTAAGCTAATAAAAACTGTCTTAGGACAGTGCAACTGCTGTAAAATTTAGGTTTCAAATGAATGTGATTCGGTTTGCAGTCAGTAGCATGAAGCACAATGCTGTGTAGTGCGCCGACACAATGCCAACACAAGATGGCAGACTAGATGGACCGATCCATTAGGTCGCAGTCTTCAGAAGTACTAATTGTGAAAAAAACAAAAGCATAGCATGTGACCAGTATACTATATACTAGTATACTAATATACTAAACTTATCAGTTAGCTTTTCAGTACACAGAAATATGTCCGTTTTGAGTAAAGCTACCACAAATGGACAGAATTGAACTAAGGATATCCTTCCCTCCCTCTCTGCCACTTCGATTTCATTTCATTGATCACATTCTCTCTTTTTTTATTTTCTTTTACTTATTTGTAACTATTCTCACATCACCATAACTCAGGACTCATAACTCATTTCCACTTCTGTCAACAAGGCTGATTAAAGTGTGTTGGATGCAGCAAAATTGGCCAGAATCATCTTTTGTCTTTCTGCTCTTCCTGATGAAAAAGGTGCTTGTGGTGTGCCATCTCTATGCTTACCTCGGTTTTCCAGGACTATTTAAAACCAAGCCCTGGCTGAGTAATTACATGCCACAGGGTGGTGAGTCAATCTTCGGCAGGTGTTGGCCAACATGCCTTTACACCTACATAGTTGACTTTTTACTTAATCAGACAATGTGAATAGCTATGTGGCTGAATAAGTGGCTTAGTCCAGTAAGGGGTGTGCTTTCAGGTTGAGCTCAGTGTGGAATTCCATCGGCAAGGCTGAGCCATGACCCGGATGTGCAGAGGCTCCGGGGCTCACCAAGGATTGGGAGGGTAATGAATATTTCACTGGGTTTAGAGAGGAGTATCCCATTTCATTGTATCGACATTCAAGCCAACTACTGGCAAACACCACAAAATCAGGGCTGTCTTTATCCTCATATGGTGCATCATGCCAATGCTAGTTGGCTGCCTCACCCATTTCATCACACTTTACATTGCGACAGATTCTAATGGTTAATAAGACCACATTAACATGAGGCAGCTGTTAGTTAGAGATCATATCTCATGCTACTCTAGCACTGACATTAAACCTGCTGAAGGGAAGAACAGATTACTAGACTACTAACAAAGACATACTTTATTTTGTGATATAAAGGGCTTCTGTCAGAGAAAAGATAATTATTTACATGTAACCACATTTTTGTTAATGCTTTGCATGAATGCAAAACATTTAATTCCTAGTTAGACTTCCAAGAGGGAGCTAAGCAGCCTTCAAACATTTTTGACTGACATTTGTAGGCTAATGCCAATATAATTCTAGAAATGGTTATCGCTTATATGCATAATACACTTGAAAGCAAATAGCACAGTTCACCTCAATATATGTTAAACACAGCAGAGCTTTCAAGGTGATTCAGTAAAAAGGATCCCGCCAGTCACTGTTGTTAATGCCACTACTCTGGTCTAGTGTTAAGGATTTAGCATTGTTCCATAGACAATGCTCTTTAAGGTGTAGCCGATCCTATGATCTACTCAGGCACATGGACTGTAATGATATCTATGTCACACTAATGTGTTCTGTATTCTCTGTGCCACGGCACACAAAGCAGATGCATGTCATAGACTCCACTATATTCAGTCATGTTGACCTAATGGCTCAGACATCTATGCATTCTTCTTTAGTATGTGTTTATGCAAAAAAATCCTGTCCCTGCTGTAGTCTCAGATTCCTCTTCCTAGCTGACAGGAGTGGAATCTGACATGCTCTTCTGCTGTTGTGCACCACCTTTAATGTTTGGTGTGGTGTTCTTCAGAGATCCTTTCTGCTCAAAATGGTTGTAAATAGTGATTATTTCAGTTAACGTAGCTGTACTGTTAGCCTGCACCAGTCTCTTCTGACCTCTCATAATTTATGGCATTTGGCAGATAGACTTATCCAGGGCCACTTCCATTTATCTCATTTATTGAACTGAGCAGTTGAGGATTAAGGGCCCAACAGTGGCAGCTTGGAGGTGCTGGGATTTGAACTCACAACCTTCGGAGAAGTAGTCCAACAATTACCAACATGCTTCCACTTCCAAACAAGGCAGTTCCATCAGCAGTTAATTCCTAAACAATCAAAGCTACTGCAATGATATTTTTTCCTCATTTTGAAGTTTGATGTGAATATTAACTGAAAATATTGAACTGAACCTGCATAATTTTATGCATTGTTTTGCTGCTACATGAATGACTCATTGGATAATATGCAGGTTCCTAATAAAGTGGTCAGTGAGTGTGTATTCAGATTTTCAGTCAACTCAAAACAGCTGATTCTAAATATGAAGAGATTAGTAAGAGAACTACTTACCATGTTTTCAGAGGAAGGCACATGTGTCTGAATCAGGGACTTGGTTGAATTCCTCCTGACAGGAGTGTCACTGTAGTCAGGAGGAGGTAGCATCACATCATCCTCAGGGTCCGGCTGCATGAGGTTGGCCACACTCTTACTGCGTGCCGGAGGATTCCCAAAAACACTTCAACAGTAGGCCACATGTTAGAATATACTACATACCAATGCATAGAGGAATCCATAGAACACTTTTTGCATGTTTAATAATGCAATGTTTATAAGGAACAGACAAATAAAATGATCTTAACACTGACATATTTCTTTCACTTTAAGTGAACTTTCTTCTGTCCTGTATACATAGGATGCCAGAAACAATAATGCACTTTACTGAGCATATAGGATCAAGGTGGGTCATCTACAAAAAGGCATACTCAATACAATACTTAACCAAGGTTACGTAGTAATGTATTTCCTCCTAATGTGTCTTATGTGACAATACAGGAGCAGTGGCAATGCAGTACTTTCTAACAATGAGGAGCTAAAGGTCTTTAAATGTAGTGATCCTAAAATAGAGCCTGAACCTAGCTTGGGTTTCCTTGTCTTCAAAGGAGAACTGATCAGTATCAGCAGCAATCAAGAGGATTACAGAGATGTGTGTGTGTGTGTGTGAGAGAGAGAGAGTGAGTGTATACGAGTCTGATTACCTGTTATTTACCACAGATTCTACATATGGACGACAGTAGGAGGATGGAAACCAGCCCCTTCTGTGTAAAGCAAGCAGAAGTGAATATAGAGTGTTATGCATATTGGACAAAGACATCATGATAAAATGTTAATCAATATGCTACAAAGCAATAGGTATGAAACTCTTATATGTCTTTAGCTTTGCAGAATACACCAGAAAAAGAAATTATAACATGAAAACATACATACATATGTATATGTTGTTGGTTTGGGACTTTATTATTATGCAATGCATAAAGAAGAATAATAATAAAAAAAACAACTTAATATCCAGGCATGTTGGTATGGATCATAGCGGACAGAACCCCGTTGGAGAAAGATGTTCTAATGAAGAATTCAACATATTCCATAAGGCCCTAAAGTGCAGCATCCGGTCATGGCAACAGCTCAGCGATTAAGTATATACTAAAGAATGATTCAAAACAGGTTTGGATTAATGTTTCTGCTGTTAGAAATTAGAAAGGATACTCTAGAAAATCTTCCAGGGAAAATCTTCAGATATTTTGGGACATCTGGGCTGACATAAAAGTTAAAGAAAACACGGACTCACAGGTCACCGTAATTTTCCATACAAGAAGAGGAACAAGTCACCAAACTAGCATTAAAAATAAATAAATAAATAGTGTATTGTACATAAAAGTGGGCAGTAATGTGGATAACTTGGGGATCAGATGAAAACTGGCACAAAGTACAGGCCTCATTTATCAAGCTGGATAGGAATAGATTTATGCTTAAAAACATTAGTACGTGTTTACACACACAAAAAAAGCTATTCATGAAAATTCTGTAAATTCAGAAAAATATTCATATTATATATACAGTGGTGTGAAAAAGTGTTTGCCCCCTTCCTCATTTCCTGTTCCTTTGCATGTTTG
>JAFFST010048999.1:34195-51761 GCA_022414735.1 Noturus placidus | reverse complement strand
ACACACACACACAACTATTCATAAAAAGTGTCAATAGTTCTGAAGTTAATTATACAGAATGTTAACAAACACTTATCAATAACAAATGTTGTTCAGCAAAGTGATTTCGTATGGTGCCTTACTGTTTGGTCTTCTCCAATTCCCCATAAAGCCAGCCATCTCTCTCATCAGGGATGAGCAGGATGATTAAGTCAGCTTCATCAAAGCTCAGCAGGGTGTTGTTATTGCCAGATTTGTGGGGGAAGATAGTCCTGACGCGTGGCCTCTGGCTCATATTGTTCAATCCTGTAGCCATCGAAATGGACCTGACCATTTGACTCCCATCATTACTATTATCTGCCAATTAAGTGGTGACACGAAATACTGTGATGATGCTGATCCATCTGGTATGAAGTGATTTTACTAATTTTATGTAGTATGAAACTGTAAAGATAGTTATTGATAGTTATAGACCTGTAATTTAAGAGTCAAGTTAACTCTTAAATTATATCCAAAGTTAAGTTAACTTAAATTATATCCAGAATAAAATCATTGTAGTAGAATTTGTTACACCATACCGGTCACTGTTTCTTGCTTTGCTGTATCTTGGTTGAACAGGCTCACTAGTGGACTTGTTTGAGCCTTTAGTGGGGGTGCAGGAGGTGGAATCATTGCATCAGAATTGTACTGTGAAATTATTACAAAGTGGTGTTCAGAAGCATGGTTAGAAGTTGAATGAACAAGATAGGAATGAATGCTTTGGCATTTACACATATTACTGTGACTTCATCCAATATTTCATATTCCCCATTAGTATTCTGGTGTCTACCTTGTGAAATACATAGATTACAACAGAATATCTTTTGTACATGGGTCATGTCTTGCTTTCAGACTGAGAAGCACCTACCCTGCTGTGGCGCTTTACGGCTGGAGAGGCCTGAGGGGTTATGGACACTGGAGTGCGTAGACCTTCTATCATTGACATCACACTGTCTGGAACGTTGGTAATATCAGAACATTTGTCTTGCCAGTTAGGTATCTGGTCTATTAGTATATCCTTGGCCTTTAAAGTGAGAACACATTATACCAGTTAATAAAACCTATTGAAAATATACTCAGTAAAAGATTCAGGGGTAATAATCTCTCATGTCTTCAATAACCATAATGACTGATACTATCTGTAATCATGATAATTTGCTTGTCTTAGAAAAACAAGTCTGGAATTGACCTTGCTTTCTGAATTTAATATCTAGTGTATAGCACAGGCTCTCAACCCTAATTCTGGAGTACCCCATGTCCTTTCTCTAATACCCTCCACTTCAATTAAGGAAGGGCTAATTAGCTGAATCGGGTGTAGTAAGAGAAGGGAGAACACTAAATTGTGCCAGACAGGGGGTATTCCAGGACCAGTGCTGGAAACCTGTGGTGTATAGTAAATGAGGAAACTAACAATGAAAAAAAGTTAAATGATGATATTCAAATGTTTGCCTTTCTCTGTGATCCTCTGGGTTACAATATTTAATTCATTTAAAATATCTGGTACCATTTCTTGGCAAGACGTCTTGGCTTATGTTACATGATTGTCTTGTTGCAGGGTATGTCCATGTATAATATGCTCTTGTAAATGTGTTAACTCCAATTTTGTAGATAATTGCCACATTTTCCTTTTTCATTCCAAATATATACAGGATGCAAACTGAAAAAGGACTCCTAGATAAAAAATAAAGATTGACTGATCTAACATGCTTAATATAATTAACCTTTTCATGGAAACCTGCTAACTGGTTGGAGAAAGTACAATGTTTGTCCACAAGGAAGCAGAACCTCCTCTTCTCCTCGAGCAAAGCCTCCTTACAGCCATCTGCAATAAACTTCTGCATGTCCATCTGGCGGTGTGTGAGGGTCTCCAAACACTGTTGGGGAAAAAGGAAACACTTATCGACTGTCTCATAAGTTGTGTGCTTTCTTGGCTTCCACTGAAAACAAGCCAATGTGAAGAACAAAAATGTCCCACATGAGGCTTATTCATTGTCAACCACAAAGAGACCAATCGGAGAGTATAATCTATACTCTTAGCCCTTTTAATGGAAAAGAATACTTAATCTCAAGTCTCCCTTATCTTTCAAGTCCGGAAGGGTGGCAGTGGAATGACACATGGATGGGGACAAACTGGTTTTTATGTTATTTTGTCCAGAGCGCAATTCCACTTTCAAAAAGAGGTTTTAATAAAGAGGACTGATGAGATTAATTTAACGTCAAGGTCCAAACTGGGATAATGTACATATGCTAATCTTTTACAGGCTATAGAACAGCATTTACATCATCGTAGACAAGTGTTTGATAAAATGTCCATAAGCTTAATAATAATAATAATAATAATAATAATAATAATAATAATAATCTTTATTTTATAGAGCGCCTAATGATGACACAGTTATGGGTGATCAATGAAAAACATCTTATAACAGTGTATGATTTACATAGACCCACCTTGATTTATAAAATGCAGAGAAAGACAGGGAGTGTCCATATCATTGACTAACAGCCTACAGTTAAGTCTGTTATCTTATCAGCTAACATATGGATCTTGAATTAATGATTCAAGCTCTCTCTTCCTTCTTCTACTGTCTCATTTTCTCCTGACCAACTTGTAGACCGATGAGACATAATCATGCAATATGACTCAAGTATATATTTCAAGTCTCCACAAGACAAGTGAAATAGTTTCCAGTCTTGAGTAAAAATCCCTCTGACGCATAAAAGCTCACCACAAGACAAAGGCTGGTTGTGCTATTAAAAAGTGTTATGGTTAGTTAAAATGCATAAACTTCCCTTCACAGATTATACATGCTACATGCTTTTATACAGTGTTGCATACTCGGATCAAAATGTATGAGTTTTCTCTAAAAAGGCAATTCATTATATTGTTAAGGCACAGGTAGTGTAGATAATAAAATAAAAAAAAAAAAAAAAAAAAACAATTCAATTCAGTGGTACAGGAAGGACCTGGACGATGGTCAAAGGTCCCACTGCTTCCCTTTTATAAATATGCTTCCTCCTTTGAATGCCAGAAACGTTAGACTAGCCATGTCTCATCCCCGTGCAAACAGCAATTACAAACAAACTGTGTATTTCTCGGAGAGGTGCCAGAGCATGTGAACCAAGCAGGCGAAATCCCACGAACACACATGCACGTACACACACAGACACACATGCACACAATCAATGACAGAACAGCCAGGCCAGCTGTGCTAATATCTACTTTGTATTCTCCTAAACAACACAGGAAGAGCTACATAATGTCTATACCAGCTTATTCTGCTATACTTTTAGAAAAATAACCCTTAGTATCTCTGATAGGGACATATAACACAGACTTCTTATTCAAAGGACAGGTGGGAAAGTCTTACACAAAGAGTTTCATGTTCATCACCCAAGACTAGGGCTGCACAATTAATCGAGTATCGATCTCTATTACAATTTTGACTGCCCACGATTACATGAACATGATTGACTGCGATATTGACGTTTAAAAATTCCTCCTCCGCTCACAGAAAACTCAAGTGAAGCATTTCCTAAACTTACAGCCAGTCACCATAGAGCGGCACGGATGACATCATTTTGTATGTCAATTTCCGGAAACGAGTTAGCATTTTAGCTCTCGCATGGCGAGTTTCATTTACAGAGCACGCTGTGAGCTCCAGCGCTTGTGTTGGAGTAACGCGAACATGTTGCTAGATGGGACTATAGACGTGGTCAGGGACATTAAACGACATCTCGCCGAACAGCAAAGAACTTCCCAGATAAACTGGTTCAGGTATGCAGTGTACAAACCCCCCCCCGCCCCCCAAAAAAAAAACGTGGATGTAGATTCAGAAAATCCGTATTATGGAAAATCTTTTGAAATCATGTTTGGAAAAGTTGCTGGAAGTTTGGTGATGGTGACGTTGATGTCGCATGACCGTGGTGTAGTTCGTTTATAGCATACGGTTAGCTGTTTATTTCTGGCGATTGTATTTAGGTTTCAAACTTCATAAAAGTTGTGTTCTTTGTGAAAATTATCTTGATGGACAAAACGTGTTAGTGTTATAAACATTTGCTGATCACAGTTTATTTTTTGCAATAATCCAGAAGCCTATGTGAAAATCCTATTTGGTTTTGTCGAGGGAACCAGTGTGATGCTAACGCCCGGGTTCCAGTACAAAATGATGTCATCCCTGCACCACTCTATTGGGTGATTTGGCTGCGTCTCTCCTGTAAACACAGTTATTACCTTTTCTGCATACACCTGAATTATTTTCATTTAGTTGCATATTGTAATATTTGATTACATATTTTCATTTGATCGATGGCATTTTTACTCATCCTATATTTTGCGTACACTTTTATTTATATTTTGCTTCTATGAGATGATGCACTTTAAGGATCAGTCTAATTTGATGCAGAAATTTGTACATTAGCAGGAATGTAGCACAACATGGAAGTGAAAGCAGAGGTCTGTTTATTTAAATATGAAAGTGCAATAAAAACATGTTGTCCCTAAAATCAATGAATAATCGTGATAATTGTGATCTCAATATTGATCAAAATAATCGTGATTATCATTTTGGTGATAAACTGATAAATGCTGAAGCCTGTTGCTATGGACACGTAAATTTCACTCGGGAAAAGAATCAGCAGTAATGTTAGACACAGTGAGAGATGCATCATTCTAGTTCGAGTCCCCGCCCACCCCCCGCCATTTACCTAAACATGTAGATTTATTTTTGCTAATTGATACAGTTGTTATCCAATATAGCCAATCAATTAAGCAAAATTTTAAATACACAAGCATTTTCTCTCAATTGACTTTCCAAATCACTGTGTATGCATGTTAGAATCTCAAGCCAGAATTAAGATTTCAGAAATTAGTAAACATGAAGAAATACTTAAATTTTTCATACAAATCTTATCTTGTGAAAAAAAATACTTGATAATTTGACTTTGAAAAAATATCTCCTAAAACACCCCAAGCATTAAAAACTAGACCTACATGATTGATAGATGGCTCTGACTGAAATATAAAAATCATTGACTACGGTACTGTTAGTCTGTCTCTGTACTGAATACTCAAGGATCAACCATAACAAACAAATACATGTAAGATGCCTGAAGAACTGCAGAAGCATTGTGCTTCATTCACATATAAGCTTCTTTGCACAATTCTGATTTTTGCTGACTGGATCTGTCCATCTTGAGTTATATTTGTAACTGCAAGTGATCCACATTTGTCTTTAACATGAATGCGCACACACACACTGACTTGGGCTATTGTTTCAAACACTACTCAGTTTTAGTACATTCTGTTCTGCTTGATTCTCTAGATATCTCCAATTTCCTCATCCTTCCACTGAATGTAGTCACCACTGTTGCTGCAGTCCTTTGTTGTTTTTAATGCTACCAACATCATATGCTCATGCCTGTTGGGAAAAGTGATATGAATTTCGATCCAATGTTTTCATTCAAGTCACATGGCAGCACATCAGATACATACTGTAGCTAATCTAGGACTATATATAAAAGTGCTCTGGGTATGATTTGAAACATTCAGATTCGTGTCTACAACACTGCTAAAAAAAAAAAAAAGATCTGTGTCACAGAAAATCGGATGTGTGTCACTTCATTCTGCATAATGTGAATGTAGCCTTAGAGATGACTCATCTAGTGCTTTATGTCTGGGCTGGAAAGGAGAATGTATGTCCTATTATAACCTTTGCAGGACAGACAGATGTCTTCTTCAAAGATGGTCAAAATACAGCATACAGAATGTGTGTGGGTGGGGGGGGGTGTTTATATATATATATATAAAAAAAAGAATAAAAAAATAAAAATCGCACAATAATGTGGAGGCAGAAACACAAACGCACTGACTCTTTTTTAGATGACCCTCTTCATTGGCTAATAGTTGATAAATTCCAGTTAATGTGATATATTGTTGACTTTTAAAAGAATAGCCAGAGCCATTTTGCATTTGAACTATGCTGGTAAGTGAATTAATTGTTAACTGCTGCTACGAGTCAAATAAATGTGCACACGCGTGTGTGTGCGCATGTGCAGGTATGGGTGTGATCTAGGGTGTATCTGTGGATTTCTTAACCAAAGTTATTCATTCATAAACGCATGAAACACAGTTGCCTCTATCTGAGAGACTGTGATTTGAATATGGCATGGAGTGTTCAAGCTCTTACCTCATTCTCTTTGCTCTCATACTTCAGGGCATTCTTTCCTTGGCTCTTCCTCCTCAGCTTTTTCAGGTCAGTCTGAGACCTCTCCAGAATGTCCTGCTTCATCTTGTGCTCCATCTGATACTTCTTAAACGTGGCCTATGGATGGACAGAAAGTTCTATCACTGCTTCCACTCAATCAGAGTGTAAAGAGCTTGGCAGGCAGAGACTTGTATTACAGGGTCTGTTCTTGTGTCTCTACTTAAGAGTAACCACAGTGTGCGTGTTGTGTACTAAAATGATTCAGAGACTTTGGTCTCTTGAGTGCAGAACTTGTATGACTGCTTGTCATTGTATTTCTAATGGAAAACTCCATTTCTAGGCTCCCTGTTGAGGTAATATCGCTCTCACCGTCATGTATTTCACATCCATATCAGTCTTTTTGTCCAGCTCAGCAATAATCTCTCGATGGAAGCGTCTGAACTGTGGAGAGAAGCAGAGAAAGAAGACATTATAAGGTATTTCTAAAAGAACTGCATTAGTGGTGGGAATGTTTTAGACACAACTACAAACAGACACACAAAAAAGTGGTAATTGAGCAAAGCACTACAGCCCTTGGCTGCTGTTATACAAGCTAAAGTGATCTGAATAAAAAAAAGATGAGTCAAAAACAGAGACCAGAGACAAACCTACAGACTCCATTACCACCCAAACACACATGCACACACGCACGTGCGCGCACACAACACAGCCTTCAGTGAATGAGATCATGTTTTGTTATATCCCTGTGAAAACTGTCAGGCTCCCACCATCCCTTTCTCCTCTGCTAACTCTTCAATCTTCTTCAAATCAAGTCATTCAGCTAGGATTCGTTTTCCCACTAGGTTTATTTATTTATCCTTTCATTCAAAAAGTTGGTTTTACAAGAACAAGCAAAGATTTCAACCTGCCAATCTTTTACTGTCCGACAGTTCACATACGTGTTTTATTCATTCTATTCTTTCCAGTTTCATTAAACAGCTTATTTTTAGCCTCTTGTTACTATGTGGAGGAAAAAAAAACAGAAACCTGGAGGTGGAAAAACATCTGATTGGCCCTTAGCCAAGCCTTCACATATTACGCCATAAAAACAGTAAAAATATATTTCACTATTAAAAACCAGAGGGGATGATGAGCTTGTGTGTGTTTTTATGTATTAATTAATATTGGTGTAATATTAGAGCAGTATAAAATGGGAATGTATAGGACCAGCTGTAATTTTCCATTTAATTTTAGTCAAACGTTATGCAAGATAAATTCTTTACAAAGCTGATAGTAAACCCTGGTCCATGGCACATGTCTAAGTTGGCCTTGTAATCTAGTAATGTCTCTGTACACTATCATCAATACCTGAACACTTGCTCATTCATGGAATTATCCAGGGCCGTTTCTGGCCATTTTGCCGCTCGGCTGAGATTCTGATTCTGTGCGAAGGAAGGGTTTGGATTAGATTTACCATATAATCTGCACACGAATATTCCAGCCACTTGAGTGTCTCAAACCGGCATCATGCATGATGGATCTACATGATGGAAAATCCTCAAAACCCATAATGACAATTTCATAAATGAGACGTTAAAACAGCTAACTACTCAAAGTGACTGGGTAAAATTTCATAATCTGGTTGTAAAAACCTTGCTGATGGACCTACTTGATATGAACCACAATTCCCACCTCAATGGTACAGATAATAAAACATGAGAAAAATAATGGTCAATTCTCCAGCTCAAGGTTATCAGCTCATCTAGTAGCGTAAAGTTTTGTTTTATAGAAGCTGTGGTAACTTATCAGGACTTATAATAAAGCGTGCCTCTGGTGTTATCACTGTTCGTAGGACTACCTGACTGATAAAATATAAAACTTGTGGCTATTTAAAATGAGACTAGACTGGTTTGGTGTCACTAGCCAAGCGTAGGCACAACTAGGTTGTGTGTAGCTGCCACAGTACCATGCAAAGTACGTTGGCTGTCCTTATGATCTACACCTTGTTTTCCTGTTCAGCATGAGAGGATGTTCATGTTTCAGTTTCAAAATTGGTGTATAAACATTTTTCCTCACAGTGACTGTGTGAGCTAGCATTTGGCAGAATTAAGACCTGTCAGCCAGTAAGACACGAGTATTTCCACGTATTTTCCTGTAAACAGTCTGATTGGTCTCACCTCCATTCACTGAAGGGACACAATTACAACACTTCCATCTTTACTGATATTCAGCTTTGTAATAACAAACTGCTTCAAGTGTGTGTGAATGGGTGAATGAGACACAGTGTAAAGCGCTTTAGAAAAAAGTATATAAAGTGCAGACCATTTCAAGTGGAGAATTATTTGGGGCTAAAGAAAAAAAATCTGGCAGGAGCATTGGGATGCTTATCGGCACCCCCAAGCTGGTGGTCCTCTACGTGTGCACCTATTGTAGTTCGCCTATGCCTAGAAATGGCCCTGCAATTATCCAATTAAGTATCAGTAGCTGTATAAAGTCATGCAGATACAGGCCAAGAACTTCAGTTAATGTTCACATTAAACAGAATGTGGAAAATGTGATCTTAATGACACTGACCATGTATGTCATAGTTGTATTTCAGACACAGTTTTTCACACACAGTAGTCTTGAGACTAGTCAATGACCTTTCTGTGGGCAGAAACGACGACTTGAGAGAGGTCAGAGGAGAATAATTAGACTGGTTTGAACTAACAGGAAGGCTAAATAAAAAAATTTAAAAAAGACACACTTTACAACTGTTATAAGCAGTAAAGCATCTCGCAACAAACGATATGTCAAACCTTAAGAAAGCTGGGCTACAATATCAGAAGACCACATCTGGTTTCACACCACCCATCAGCCAAGAACAGGAATCTGAAGCTACAGTAGTCACAGATTGAAGATTGGCAAAATGTAGCCTGGTTTTTTTTTTTTTTTTTTGATAATTGCAGGCATGTATTATTTAATATACACTTAAGTGAAAAAGTGTCACCAATGAACTGGCAGTTTTTTTTTTTGGTCATTTTCTACTCTTTGATTGTGTCTTAAATTCCAAGTTTCTTCCATTTATGAATTGTCCATCCATCCATCCATCCATCTTCTACCGCTTAGTCCTTTTCAAGGTCACGGGGAACCTGGAGCCTATCCCAGGAAGCATCGGGCACAAGGCGGGGTACACCCTGGACAGGGTGCCAGTTTTATGAATTGTGAATTTTATTATTGATGACAGCATCCCTTAACATCTGATGCCATTTTATACATTTCTCTAACGCTATGAAAGGTCCATATTGCCTGTTTAAGGGCTTCTGGAACCGGTTTTCCTGTCCACACCACTCACAGTAAATTGCTTGAGAGCTTGAGTCTGCATAAACCTTTCATCCCTTCAATAATACTTATATGTATCAACTGTTTTACCAAATTAGACATGTCAAACGAGGCACATTCAAATGAGATGCAAAGCTTGGTAAAAAAAAGTCTGGCAGAATCAGCCGATGAGTCAACTATAACCGGTTTGAAACTGAACAACACTATTAAATGGGAAATCTGAAATGTAATTACTGTAAAATTCAGAGATAAAAAAGTTCAAGACCTGCCTAATCTACATTTAATGTGCTTAACTTTAATAATTTAATACACTGTTTAGGCACTTTGGAGATTAAACACCAAGTCTTTTGTTTGTGCGTTTGTGGGAATATCAATTAACCTGCCACACCTGGAACAGATGAGCCAGCAGAAAGCATCTGGGTTGCATTAATGCAGTGTGCCGCTCCTTCGTCAAAGCTGGCCACAGGTGTAGCACAAGGCATGCTCAAACCTGTCTGCTAAACATTACTATCCAAGCAGGTAGACTTATTCTCCAAACCATTTTTTTAGCTCCTTACATGGTTATCTCGCCTTGAATCTGAACAATGAATTGACAGAAACCAGAACTGAATTTGGGAACAAATAATAGAGGAAATTCAAGAGACTAACCCTTTTGTGGGTTTGTGCTTGAACACTACAAAAGACAAACCCATAATGACAAGAAAACTACAGCATTCTATATCTGTAGGGAAGTATGAAAGGTCCCCAACCTTAATTTAAAAAAACAAAAAGTGCATCAATGGAACAACTGACTCCTTGCTAATAAAGCTAAGGTGATAGGGTAAGAAAAAGGAAACTCAGGTTTGGCTTAGAAAACAAGTGTATGTGAAGTTTATTAGAAAATACTCACACTCTCTTCCAGCTCAAGTAGGACCTTTCTGTGGGCTTCAGAGATCTCAGTCAACACCACCCCTATGGAGATAAATCACAGTAAATCAGTCGCTCTCTCTCCATCACACACACAGAGCTGAACCACCTCCAGGTACATGTATCTGCAATATTCAACACAATCAACCACTTAATCAACCACAACCCTCCCATGACAATGAATCTCAGATGGTCTTGTTTTCCATTACAGACTACTGTAATTAAAATGGTGCTCAACCAGCATGGATCCTGAGCTCATATTCCTCCCAGCATGCTCCTTTACACTGCAATCAAAGAGAGATTAAAATGCAGTCACACAAGCCTACAGTAAAAAAAAAATATATATATAACACTTTTTTTTTTTTTTATAGAGAAAGGATCTGCCCACAACACGCTTAGTAAAGAGCTATTTGTGACCTGACTATCAGCATGCATAACAGATCCATTTGAACATTGAGTAGAAACACAAGAGTTCATCTGGCATGAACACAAGCCAATTTGCTCAGAAATCTGGACAGAAAAAACATGTCTGGTTCCAGGGGCTTGGTGCCAATTCAGAAACGGTGTAGAGAAAAAATAAACAGTTGTCCATGGAAACAACAGATAAGCTGTCTTTCTATCTGCCTCATTATGTGTCACTGCACTGCTGGGTTTGTGCCATCATTTGACCATAGGAATCTCCATCCATTTTCCATCCATCTTTCCAGAATTGTTACTAAGGAACAAAACCAAACAACCACAAAAAACAAAAACATACAAGCAGGATGTTATTTATATGTAGTTAATTTATATGTGGTGGCCTTGGAAAAACTCTTCATAGTCAAAGGCTGACATTTCCTACTATATGAAGTTCTTTTGCCTGTGTCAAGCAGAAGTAAAATTACAGCAGATTTCATTTCAATACCACTAATACACACCAAAGCGTAGACTGTCCAAAGGCAACTACTATTCACTGATTTCATTTAAAATTTAATTCAATATGAAAGTAATCAGCTATACAAATGATATTTTATATGGTAAACACTATCAAATAATTATATGTTTATAAAGGAAAAAAGTCACACTAAAATTGGTGCAGAAATAATAATCCCTGATTAATTCACTGTTATGTTGTATAAATGTCATATTTCTAGAAGGTCATTCAAACTTTTTAGAATTGTCAGTTGTCATCAGTGCAGAGCATCTAAGCACTCTTCTCTGTTTTGATGTGACAGTGCAGAAGCATTGTGGACATTTAGACAGTCGGTATCTTATTTCAAACTGAATGATGGCTTGTGGTTGTTTAGCTATGGCACATATCTATACAAAAACATGTTCAAACTGTGGCATTCATTGTGTGAGGAAATCACACTTACAGTAATTAGCAAGGTTTTACACAGCTTTAGGTAGACTGATGGTTTTTCACTGTGGTGGTTAAGCGGGCAATGTAACCAAAGTTGTCTTTGCAGAAAGCCTAGGCACAATTATAAATTAAAGTAGATCATGAGCTAAAAAACTCTGTTTTGGTCAAAACTTAGTTTTCATCAGTTTTGCCTGACAATTCAGCCATAGCGACATTTGGTGTGTTTTCCTGGACACCAAATATGTATGTTAATTTGTGTATGAGTAGCTACAATTTCAAAATTTAACACTCCCTTAAAAGTTCTTTCTAAAACCATACCCCTATCAAATATCTATGATTCTAAATTGAGAGACAGAATGATTGGCAGGCACATACACACACCTTGTTCTAATTAGACCAGACCTTTTTTATTTTTTAAATCATGCTTACAGAATCTTTGACACCATAAAGATGCAGTTTCTTTTTTTCAAGCATATATTGTATTTTGTCAGCTTGTAGCATGTAAGAATAACACCAAATAGTACAAATCTAAAATAAAATTTAAAAAACCCGGACCCTACCTTTAATAATATTTCCAGATTAAAAATTCCTAAAGCTACTTCCAAAACTGCTACGCTTTTTTTTACCCATTACATTGCAATATTATAGAGACAAAAGCACAAAAACCCTATTGTACATTGATTAGAAAACCAGAACCTTGATACCTCCACCTGCCTCAAAATGAGTTACAAGACTCCCAAAGTTGGAAAAGTGAAACCGGTGTGTGTTGTGTTTTTCACACCCCAGCTGATCATTGTGGTGATATCAGTCCTCCTAGCTCCTCCTATAAACATCTGCTGAAAAACACAGACCTGCACAGGTGTAAAATGTCTAAGTGTCTAAGTGTTCCTTTAAGGGGAGTGTTTAGTGTGTAATGCATCTCAGCTACTATCTCTATCTGGATGCAAAAATGATCCACAATGATGGATCCATCAATGGATGATTTTTTTTCCCCCCTGCCTTCACTCACCCTCACTGGAGGATCATGTAGGTGATGTTCACAATGGTTATGTACTTCATGAGGTTAGGAAACAGCCCCATAAAGAGTTGGCCTAGCTGAAGTTTAACCAATATTTGGAACCACATTTTTGCATGCTTAAGAAATGAGTGATATGGAATGTCTTGGACACAGTATCTTACCTTCTCTTTTATAGATTCGTGCTGCCTACATTTACAAACCTTATTACATGCCTTTCAAGTACCATAAAAAGCAGTAGATCATTTTGATGATAAAACCCCTCAATGGAGTATTGAATTCTTCTTACTGTCAAATGAGGATCATAAAAATCGTTTAGCACTGCATTACACAGCGATCCGAGTACTTCACTATACTCTCTGAAAAATGCAGCTAAAGATATAGCAGAACAATTCTGGGCTCCACAACATCACTTTAATCATTAAAAGCTTGAATTATGGACAATGCGTCTGTGTGGAGAGCGGGAGGAATGTCTACAAGCACACGATCAAAGCAGCACTGTGAGCTGAAGACTGAAACTTCCATCACTCAGAACAATGAGTCCAACATGGGTGGATTACACAATGGTGAAACAAGCACAGATAATCACGATTGTAGATATATTACAATAGATCATAGATTGCTTGATACTTCTATATTATGGCAGGAAAAACAGAGCCATATTCTAGTACATAATCTTGTGCATTCCTGGTGATTCACACCCACACATTAATACTTTCAATTTAAAAGCCTCTGAAGGCTATCATGTCAAGGCTATGAATAAATTAATAATTAACTATTAGTGATTAGTTCATGGCTATAAATACTACACATTGATTTTAAGTGGTTAAGTTTGATTTTGCATTGCCGATTTGTCATGGACACTGACTGGGATGTTTTGAACTTGAAGCGGATACCTGAAGAGTATAAACAGCTAAAAGTCATTAAACATTTAATTTTCTTCTTAGAGAACCCATGATGGTTCATGTTTAAAAAAAAACTGGAGTCACTAAACTATGGTCCATTTAAAATACATCACAAATCTATCACGACGATGACAAAACTACGGACCATAACAGCTCATGTGGTAATGATATGTAGAATCTCTTGCATTCAAAATCTCCTAATGGCACATAAAACAAAAGCTGTGCATTATAATGCAACACAATTAAACATGGCTAATTAAACATTAACTCCCTGACCAAGCTTTCACTGGTGAAATCTGAAGGGGGTGTGTCTGAAGCATGGGGCTAGCCATTCTGCTTTTATGTATCTTTGAATCCTGTTCTTTAGTGCATAGTAAAGGCTATCTGCTTGCACGAAAGGGTTTACTTTGCATTTGCATTGCTTTGCATTTTCATTTTGTTTCAGAGACTGACACGGATGGGAGGTGAAGTATTAGTTATTAGATCCAGTGTAGTGTAACCCATAAATACTATTGTGTGCATAGGAGAATCCCAGTAGCTGCTCTTGATTTGAGATAAAGAGGAACTGTGGGCTTGATTTAGTTTAAAAGTTTATTACTCTTCATGCAATCGAGAATCTTGCATCAAACTATACAATATGCCTCATCATTACACCCTTAGTAATTTCATATGTTGAGGTAAACACATTTTTATGGAAATGTATTCTAAAAACATTAAGGTGTTCAAACTTAAAACTTAAGGTGTTAAACGAACACTAATTTAGATTGAAATAAATTTGTTAAACTAATAATTTAGATTTTTTTTAAAAGCAGCTGTGTTACATGTATGTCCATGTAATTCATCATTCCTTCATTCACCTTCAGAAGCTGCTTTATCCTCGTCAGGCTCATGGTGGATACATGAGGTGGGAATACAGCGTGGATAGGGAACCATGCACACATACACACACACACAGGTTCAATTTAATGATGCCAATCTACCTACCAGCATGGTGTGAACCTCCATATAGACAGTAACTTGAGATCAGGATTGAACTGAGGACCTGTGAGGAGGCTCACAAACCAATCTATGAAGAAGAAAAAAAAAAAAAATCCCCAATATCGTATTACAAGCTCCATATAAATCACTGCAAAGCAATTTTTCCATTGCCAGATATTCACCTTTATTTTGTTTGTCTATGGATTTGAGGAACACAGACAGCGAACATCTAACATCACAAATGTTGCACTTTAGTGCTTCAGCTACTGTGTACTACTACTAGGGCGGCTGTAGCTCAGTCGGTAGAGCGGGTTGTCCACTAATCCACTAATCGTGGATTTGGTGGTTCGATTCCCGGCCCGGGTGATCCCATGCCGAGGTGTCCTTGGGCAAGACACTGAACCCTAAGTTGCCCCCGACGGCAACCTAGCACCTTGCATGGCAGCTCTGCTACCATTGGTGTGTGAGTGTGCTCTCATTTGTAAGTCGCTTTGGATAAAAGCGTCTGCTAAATGTAAATGTACTATGTTTTGATCACATTGCACATTGATCACATTTCTCATGCCCATATCAGTGTAACTCAACCACGATAGCATGAACAAACCTTAAAGAGAATGGTGCTTGCAAGTGTATGCTCAGCAGTTTATGGTTAAAAAATATTGGATGTGCTCAACTGCAACAGAAATTGGTTGACCAGTGTACTAGTTCATAGACTAATTTACAGCAAATTTAGACCAAAGTGGCCACCTGAAATGTGACCCTGTGATCATGTTAAGCACAGCTGGTCTATCAGATTGGTTCATCCCTGCTGGGTGTGTTTTCACTGCTGTCCAACAGCCTGCTCAGCTTAGTGCCGTTTAAACAACGGGAGACTAAAGGTCACCAGAACAGCCTGGTAAAAGCTCTCATTGTGGCACACGGGTAGTGAGAGGGAGGGCGTGTGTGTGTTTTCGTGTGAGTGTATATGTAGGGATGGTGGCCACCGCTCCTTTCAATGCTATACAAATGACCCCAGTAGGGTGTGGGCACCAGGATAAAACACAAAGAAAGAAAGTCAACCAGGAGCAAAAACAAAACCTATTCTTTATCACAGGGCATATTCCGAGTTAAAAATAAATATATACATGCATGTTCCTAGAAAGTGAGTGTTGATACGTGCTGACTAAATTTGATTGAGTATTGTTCTTGATAATGGCTCAATGATTGTGAGAGATGAAAACAGTTAAGGAAGGAATAAAAAGAATGCCCACACTTGTAACTTGTTAATACTTTAGCAAGATTTGATCCCCTCATCTTTTATTGCGTATGGAAGCCCAGCATGAGGACTCTTGGCTTTATCTAGAAAGATATAAACCTTGTCAGAAGCAAGAAATATGAAAGTCCATCTTTCTTGGACCAGGAACGTTCTGCTCTTTTCTTTGTTACACTGCTTCCCCACAGCAAACATTACAGTACATACCCCTGTGATCATCTAGTCTCAAACACATTACAGTCAGTCGGTTATTCTTTTTCCATAAAACAGTACCACTTATAGCAAATATGAGGAATAATTTGCATGAAACAGAATAAACACTGTTATTCATACAGTGCAGTACAGCTCATCTATTGCTCATTCTCTTCCATGTTACCGTTGTGTCCAAGACAGAAAAAAGTCTCTTGGTATGATAAAGTGAGCTTCACACACCTTAAGAAGCCATTATAATTAACCAACTATAACACTTGAGCAAGACGTGTGGCCTGAGTGCATTATTAAAGTAAATTTAATTAGGTTACTACTTCACGGTGTACCCTGTTGTTATTGCTGAATATAATTAAAATGCAAGCAAAGTTCCATGTCAGAGTGATGCTTTGTGCAAAGATTTACACATTTTTCTTCCCTAATTTGATCACCTACCAATTATCCACCCATCACCCAGCTCTGCCCTATAACACAACTACCAATCAGGGAGAGTAAAGGCTAAAATATGCTTCCTCAGAGAACCATAATGACAGAAAGCGCTGCTCTGCTGACGATAGGGGTTAGTGCTGCGGCTGCTACTGTGTTTGTTTTTATTTGTTTTTAGTACGTATAGTGTGGCATAGACATTGACATTGCACCAAGTGTCTTAGACGCTACTCCTACACACAAGAGTTGCTACTGGGCATAACGAGTTTAGTACTCGGGGATTGGGAGCTGTAGCACCCAAATTAGCAGCATTACAGTAATTAGCATTCATGCTAGTTAGTTACTAGCAAAACATAGCGTGGGAAACTGGTTTTGTGCTAAAACTGCGATATAAAGCTACTTATATCACTGCTACTGCTTACGTTGGGGGTTGGCGAACTCCTTTGCAAGAGGTTGCACCCACCCTTCATATAGTCAATGTATAATGAAGAACATCGAGTCTACTCCAGAGTGTTTCTGCTTGCCCTCCAGCATAGAGGCGACGTTTACCCGGAGGACGTCAGGAGAGATCCTGCTGTAGGGAATCCCCACCGCGCAAAAGAGGCAGGCGAGAAGGGGTCAGACAATGGCTCCGGTGCAGGGGTAATAAGCCACCAATGCCTTCTATTATTTTAAGCAATGTACAGTCGCTGTTCAGCAAAATGTCTCAATACACGTTATTGCCATGAATATAGGGAGTCATGCATCATGGTCTTAACTGAGTCATGGCTCTGCAAGGATATACCGGACAATATGCTTCAGCTAGAGGGCTTCAGCTGTGTACGAGCGGACAGGGATGTCTCCTCGGAGAAGACTAGAGGAGGAGGTACAGTGCCTTGCAAAAGTATTCGGCCCCCTTGAACTGTTCGACCTTTTGCCATGTTTCAGGCCTCAAACATAAAGATATAAAACTGTAATTTTTTGTGAAGAATCAACAACAGGTGGGACACAATCATGAAGTGGAACGAAATT
>JAFFST010048999.1:15775-33297 GCA_022414735.1 Noturus placidus | reverse complement strand
TATCCAGGTGTTAGAATGGCCAAATCCAAGTCCAGACCTGAATCCAATCGAGAATGTCCTAAAGCAAATAAGGATTTTAGACCTGTTGCACTTACATGTGAAGTTATGAAGTGCTTTGAAAGAGTAATGCTGAACTTACTTAGACAAGATGTAACTCCTTGGGTTGATCCCTTCCAGTTTGCATATAGGGAAGGACGTAGCACTGTGGATGCAGTCATTACAGAGTCTCATTTAATAAGGAAGCACTTAGAAGATTCTGACACTTATGCACAAGTTTTATTTGCTAATTTTAGTTCTGCTTTTGATAATGTCCGCCCTCATTTGCTAGTTTAGAGGCTTGAAAGTCAATCCTTTAATTATGAAATGGTTTTACTCTCTTAACAAATAGGTCACAAAATGTGAAGGTAAATGCCACATTCTCTAAGACGAAATTTTGTAGTACAGGGGTACCTCAAGGAGCTGTCAGCTCCCCACTCTTGTTCACACTTTATACTAACGAGTGTAGAAGTAGTGAGCCCAACAATTATGTCATAAAATTTTCTGATGACACAATCATTTTAAGTTTATTGCGTGCTGGCGACTGCCCTTCAACTTATTACAGGGAGATTGACTTTTTTTAAGGATTGGTGTGCAAGGAATCATTTCATCCTTAATAATATGAAAGCCCATGAAAATGTAGCAAATGGTGATAGAGAAATCGAGCAAGTAACTTCATATAAGTACCTGGGTATACAACTAGATAACCGATTAAAAGGAAATGTGCATGTCGACTATTTGTGTGGCAAACTGGCCCAAAGACTGCATTTTCCTCGCAGATTGAGACTGGTAGGGGTGAGCACCAATATCATGACTTTATTTTACAACGCCGTGCTGGAAAGTCTGATTAGATATGGTATAGCATCCTGGTTTGGCACCCTTACCATCCAGTGCAAAACAAAAATTGAAAAACTAATAAAAGCTGCGATGAAGGTTATGGGTAAGAAAGACTACACTTCCCTTTAGACAATCTTTGAAAATATAGTTGTCTCCCAGGCTCAGAAAATTTTGAATGACCATTCCCATATTTTGCACTCTGAATACAATCTGCTTAGAGCTAGCAGATGTAAAAGTAATCGCTATAAGCTGTCCTTCATTCCAACTTCTATAGCGCTCCTAAATAAACAATCTGCTCGGAACAAGATGGCTTGAAGAACTTCCGGCACTTTATTTATTTATTTTTTAGCATAGTTTAATATTGTTTAATTGCTTGCACTAAGGTTTTTATCAACCAGATAAATGTGATTTGTTATTTAGAATTGTGGAGTTAGTATTTTGTGTCTGACATATTTCCTTCTTATGTGATCAAGTGCAATTACACATTTGTGGTTTTATATCACTCTGGGTCTATGGCCCTGGCAATTAATGATGAACAGGGGAGGGTCATTGATACTTGTACAATGTAATGTAAATGTATGGTGGATTGTATGATATATGTAGTGTAAAGTCCATATGTGTTTTTGGTGTTTACTGCAGCCTCATGCGGCACTGATGCCCAAGACAAATTTCCCTCACGGGACAATAAAGTTTAACTGAACTGAACTGAACATAAAGCCAGCCAATGACATATTTTCAAACTGCTGCTCCATGATCTACACTCCTCCACATACATGAGCTCACAGACACCTGTGATTGGCTAGCATCTCTTTGATTGACAGCGCAGAGAGAATATGCCCAACCAGAGAACATGACAAATTGTACTCTCTTGGCTCCCAGCCAAACACTCCCAAAAGACATGTTGTCTAGTGTAGGATATACAGTCACAAACCTTGTTTTTGGTAAGTATTCATTTGCAAGAGGGAGGTATAGTAGAAAGGCTTCTGCCAGTTTATGGGAATAAAGCACAAGGTTAAACCACTGCAGGAAAAGTGCAGTTATAATTGTTTGATGTTTAGTCTCAACTCACTCATATTATTGTCTTGCGTAGCATTAAAAATCTACAAAATGTCAATCCTACAGTATATTGCATTACTTTTCCTTTAAAACAGTAGTTTCCAAATTGGTGTTTCAGAGCTTGTCCCTTTTCCAACTATCCCTTGAGGGAAAAACAAAATTGTTGCCATTTGTATACATTTCCCTCACCAGCAGTGTATTGAAAAATACCTGTGCTTAATACAACACAGTTGAGTCTAAGGTCACTAACACTTGGGTCCATCTGTACAGTTTTAATCAAAGTGAAACTGATACTTTTGGTTCGTCGGCTCTCCCACTGCATAAATTTTCATGAACAACAACAAAAAAACAAACAAACGTGTTTTGAGTGACATGTGGATAAGGTTAAGGATGTAAATCTCACGTGAAAGCCTCGCATTCATTAACCATAAATATGGTGACAAAAAATAAAATACATCTATTAAGTATTTCCAAAACATAGATGATACATGGGCAGGGTGCCCAGGTATACTGTTGATAACCCAAGCACATTTGGTTTTAAGATCCTAATTTTAATTTTTGGTCTGATAAGAATGGAGAGAGCGAGAGAAACACACGCGCACACACACACAGAACGAGAGAGAGGAATTCATGATTTCGATCAAGTTCACTTGAAGTTAGTATTCACATCAGCCCAGATGAACCACACTGAGGGATTCATGCGCAAAATTCCCAATCAATATAGTTCTGAAGGCCCCTTTGCTGTCTCACAACCCATGGAAGAAAGAGTTTTTGGTTTATACTGGGTACTTTATATTGCTAGGCAGCTTTCTTAGTGTGTTTTGTTTACCACTACTAAAACAAATAAATATGCTAGCTATGAAAAAGGTTTCTATATACCACTAACTAGCCAGTTAGTTAAAAAAGATTTTCTGATTAATATACAGGCAGGTGACAGTTTATCAGAAAAATAAAGCGGAATAACTGAGTGGAGATAGAGTCACTTAATTATATAATTAAGGATTTAACATCCTGCCTTGTTCTGTGGTATGCTAGAGCAGCTCCAGCTGACCTCAATTTTGGATCAGATACAAATAAGAGAGAGTTCATTATTGGATATAGTCCCAAATCAACTTTGTAAGGTATATACAGGGTTTTATGGTAACCACCAGGTGCTTGGTGGTGGTGGTGGGGGGGGGGGGTTTATAGCCTGTATTAGTTCAAATGTAGACAGTAGTGAGGTTTACATGCAGAAAGGTTCAAATTTTAAAAGTTTACTCTTTCTTCCTATTCTAGGAGAAATATAGAAACACATGTAAAGCAATTAAGATAATATAATACTTTATTAATGTCCAGATAGAGAAATTAGGGAAAATATATGTGCATCTACATCTAATCTTAAACAACTTGGTTCTCTATATATGCACACTGCAGTTTCTACCATGACTAGCTTTACTGTTTGAACACATCTATACTGAACGACACAGGAGATCTAACATAATTTACAATTAATTTAGATTATTGTTACCATTAAATATATATATTTTTCATTTTTGGACATAAAAGTGCAATTAGTGACTATTGTCAGCTGAAATTTGTGTGTCATCACAAATTAATATAGTTGTTTGTTTTGTTACATTGTTAAATTGATGTTTAACACTCGTCTGTTAGCCAAGGTGAACATACGTTGATAGATTTTATTTCACATTCATGAACTCAAAACATTCAGCATTTTTTTGACCGAAACAAGGGCAGCACGTAACTCAAGCAGGCAAATCGAAACAAAGCAATAGATTACTAATGTGAGTTTCCTTCGTTCCTGTGGGATACATTTCTCTACCATGTCGATTTTGAAATGGTCCACAAACTTGAGGAGGAATCAGCTACACTTTTTTTATTGAAGCAAAAAAAAAAGTTATCCAACACCTATCCCCAATGTGAACAATTAACTGCTGCCTTAAACTGGTTGTGCCACCTTTAGCAGTAAATGCTTCCCATATCTGGAGATCAGTCTTTCGCTTTCTTCTAGGACTATGCTTTGGATCATTATCTTGCTGCATAATCCAATTCAATTTCAACTTACAGACTGAAGACTGAAAGTAGGGAGTAGAATTTTATGTTTCCTCACATTCATTGGAAGTTGCCTAGGCCCTGAAGCGGCAAAGCATCCACACACCATCACACTTCGACCACCATGCTTCACCGTAGGTATGATGTCTTTTTTATGGAATTCTGTGTTTATGTAATGGGACTCCCGTCTTCCAAACAGTTCCACTTTCAACTTATCATTCCACAGAACATTCTCCCAAAAGGTTTGAGGATCATCAAGGTGTGTTTTGGCAAAATTCAGAGGAGCCTTAATGTTCTGGGTTAGCAGTGGTTTTCGCCTTGTCACTCTTCCATGGAAGCCATTTTTGCCCAGTGTCTTTCTTATAGTGGAGACATGAACAGCGATCTTTATGGATGCAAGAGAGGCCTGTAGTTCCTTTGATGTTGTCCTCGGTCCCTTTGTTAATTGCTGGTTGAGTAGTTGCTGTGCTTTCAGAGGAATTTTGGAAGGTCGGACAATTCTGGGAAAGTTCACAACAGTGCCGAGTTTTTCCATTTGGAGATAATGGCTCTCACTGTGGTCCTTTGGAGTCCCAGAGCCTTTAAAATAGCTTTGTAACCTTTCCCAGACTGATGTATTTCAAATCACCTTCTTCCTCATCATTTCTGTCATTTCTATCAGTTTCGGCATAGTGTGTTACTTGGTAAGAATTTTAACCAACTTCATGCTGTTCAAAAAATTGTATTAAATGTTGATTTGACTGAACAGGGCTGGCAGTAATCAGGCCTGGTTGCGTCTAGTCCAACTGAACCTCATTATGAGGTTACTTTTGTTTTATCTTAAATATTGTTTCAATTTCTGAAACAATTTAGTATGAGATGTACACAAAAAGAGAAGAAATCAAATACGTTTTCACAGCACTGTAAATCAGTTGTCAAATTAATTTAAAATTATGTTATAGCATAAATTTATCAATTAAAATTGAAGATTATAATCTAATCTAATGTCTGTAGAGCTGCAACAATTAATCGATAATCGATTATGAAAATCGTTGTCAATAAATATTATTGATTATATGGTCTGCACGCGGCACGAGTTATGTTTACTCATTATGTTACTTCTGTACCGTAAAACAAGCATTGAAGTGTAAATAATAAAGTTGTATCCCAAATGGTGTACTATACACTTACACTATGTATTATGTACTCTACCATCTGGTGTATGCATTTTATAAAGGTAATATCATCTCAAATGGAACACTAGCATTTGTTTTTTACTAACCGGAAGTATAAACCGTTTCCAAGTCAGTGGTGTATGACATCAAACACACTTAATGCAACACCGCTACCTTTACAAGAAGGGAGGGAGGCATTTTATATTAAACACCGATTAAAAGACTAACCTGCAAACTTTGCAAAGCTGAGATTGTGTAGCACGGCAGCACGACAGTGATGCACAAGCACAAATATGTTTATATCCAAAATACTCCAATGTTCAAGGAGTTGGGGAAACTGGTGAGAGTTGCTTAAAAGATTTAATTTAATTCAAGTCTATCATCATCATCATCATTATATGCTGTATTTGCATGCTTGCAGGGAAAAAAATAATAATCGGGTGATTAATCAATTATAAGAATAAACGTTAATTGTTGCCCTAAATGTCAGCAATCTTGTGCTGTTCTATTTTCCATCGCCATGACAGCAATGACACAGCAACACCCTCAGGCTAAATCATGCATCATTATAAGGCATTGAAGTAACATCTCTCCATCCTTTCCCATTAACTTGCAGAATGCACACGTTTCTCGAAATAGTGGATTCTTGATAAGGTTTACTGAACATCAGTGAAAACTGATGCCAACCACAAGGAACGTGCATGGGCATGAAAGCATGCTGCTTTCAGACATCACTCACAGAACATGACATTCTGCAGTAAAACACCACATTCTGATTACTAATTCCTAAGATTACAGCGCTATCTGATCTCCCACAAACCATGTCAGAGAGATATTGTATATGGCTAATGACAGCAGCCAGGAAGGGGGACAGGATTCCAGGATCCAAAGATAAATCAGCAAAGAAATTTCTGTACTTTGCTCCTTTCTCTCTTGTACATAGCTGTGAAGGAGAGACTCCTATTCTTCATATCAGCATGGAGGGAAGTTTGGGATGATGGGCTGGTCAATTTAACTTAGGCGGGTAGGTTAAGAAATTTTTTTGCCCCTCTAATTCATGACTGTGGAGGTGCTGGGAGGTGCCCAGGTCAGTGTTGTCAATTTGCCCATGACTATCAAGGCTATCCGGTATCAACTTTGCCACGTCACAGGAGCTCCAGTTTCACCTCGCAAGAAAAGCCAAGAGTGATGATGTTCCATTTACTGAGTGACATGGAGTGTAAGGTCTTTTATACAGGGATTATCTGGGCATGCACATTTCCGCTGTTATCTCTGGCCAATGTGCATTGTGTTAGCGGAGGTTCTCCAATGTTAGTGTTTGCAGAAGACAAGGTCATGGAGGGAGGGCGGCCTGGATTTCAGTATAA
Organism: Noturus placidus; assembly: GCA_022414735.1. Taxonomy (NCBI): domain Eukaryota; kingdom Metazoa; phylum Chordata; class Actinopteri; order Siluriformes; family Ictaluridae; genus Noturus; species Noturus placidus. Next base: position 26,798 of record JAFFST010048999.1, on the reverse strand, counting down.
CAGCTGCTTTTGTTTGGTCTCCTTAAAGACTTTTGCAGCATGGTAGTCAAATCCCCTTATAACCTGAATACAAAAATAAATTGTATTCAAATGCATTTAAATTTTTACTGAGTTCTTAATATTATGAAATACAATCATTAGCAGTCGCATTACACTTTGTTCATACTGAATAGACCACAAAAAATGAAAATTGACACTTTACTAAACAAAAAATTGGTCACAAACTTTATTATTTCAGACATTTTTATGTATTTAACCACTGTAATGTTTCTTTGTCAATTATTTTTTAGTCTTTCAAGGATCCATAATAAATTCCACCATCTGCAACTCTATAGCACAGACCAAATCCCAAATAGCTTCTTATTCACTGTATGTGCTCACTACATAGGGTACAGATCTAGGTGAAGCATCAAGGGTCATTTGGGGCAAAATGTTTAGAAATTATGAGAGCATACAGCTATATATTATGCAACACATTAGAATTATTAATTTATTTTTGGGTGTGTCTAAAGTGTCCGTAGTGTATGAGTGGGTGTGTGAGTGAGTATGTGATTGTGCCCTGTGATGGACTGGCACCCTGTCCAGGGTGTACCCCGCCTTGTGCCCGATACCTCCTGGGATAGGCTCCAGGTTGTCCGTGACCCTGATAAAGGAGTAAGTGGTAGAGGATGGATGGATTGTCTACATTGGGGTTTGTCTCCCTCCTACCAGAGTGAAATTACAGACTAAATTATCTACTGCATTTTGATGAACTCTGCAGTGGTCTGATCTTTCATTCTTATCCAAATAGACAAACCTTTGATTCTACAGCCAGAGGTCAGCTCTTGCGTTGATGGAAAAACTGACCACTGATACTAAACGTTTTTAGTCGCCTAGCATGCATATCCATATTAAACGATGGTTTGATTCCCGGCCCACATGACTCCACATGCCGAAGTGTCCTTGGGCAAAACCCTGAACTCCAAGTTGCTCCCAATGACCTTGTTGCTCCCTAGTGCCTTGTATGTCAGATCTTCTATCATTGGTGTGTGTGTGTGCGTGTGTGAATGTCTGAACTGTGTCGCGAATGAACTTTGGATAAAAGCACTATACAAGTGCGTCATTTACCATTTTAAATGTTCCCATATTTTATATATTCAAACCGCTACTGCAAATAAAATAACATATGACCCTGCATATGAACATAAATATCTGGGGTTGTAGGAAAAACAACCCCATAGAAACTCACTCATCCCACGTAAACATAATTTCAGTCTCAATGTGAGAGTTTGATCATTCAGGAGACATGTCTCACCCAGAGACGAAACTCCACGTTGTTCTATAGACAAGAGATATACTCAGTTGTATTTTCAGCATTTTCTTAACAGGACTAGTTTATTCGTGTATATATATATATATATATATATATATAATGTGTCTTTATACTGATATGTTATCAAAAATTAAAATGCAGCAATGGCATGAATGAAAATCTCAGATGCTATATGAGCAGCCGCATTTTCACTTATTATATCTTCCCAATCACGGTCACCTCACTCTGCACTGATTAAAGCCTATTCATCAATCAACACTGCAGGACGGACGGACGGACAGACAGACAGACACACACCTCTCTCTCTCTTATAGATGAAAATATTTTCCAGAAATATATCCTGCAGTATTAGTACTGCCTCAAACCAAACAAAATGATACAGAACAGCTATTAAAACAGAAACTTTGTTGCTCTCAGATCCTATTAGAACAGAGGTTCTCAACCTTTTGCAATTAAAGCCTCTAATATTACAGACATATACAGTAGAAAATATCCAGGTCTCATGTAAAAGTCAGGAACAAGTCTGGATTTTTAGAAAATACCTGAGTGCATCTCTATTTATAAGACTACATTAAAGTCAGATGTTTTTCAGCACACAAACATCATATACAGGAGAAGACTGTAGGCAGATCATATGTTCGAAACTACAATTCTATACAAAACATTCCAGGAGGACAAAACTGGCTATGATCGCTGGAGGGGGAGGGAATGACACTCATGTCAATCAGAGTGACTCCAGCCAATCACAATCATCTGTTCGCTCATGTATGCAAAGGAGGACAGGTAGCATCTCCTCCAAGCGTGACAGGTAGCTCGAGCAACCATTTTTGCATCACATGTTACTGGAAAAAAGTTAACTTTTGTTCTTCCAAGGATGGTAGCTGTCATGCTATAGGGAATTGTCAACTAAAATAAGCGTGAAAAGGTTCAAATGAAAATAATAAAAATAATTTTAAAAATCAGGAGCAGTCATTTTGCACGGCATAAAACAATTGCATTAGGTGCCATCTGCCATTATGTAAGTTCTGGCACAGGCTCAGGTTTATTCAGCCAAGTTAAGACTGTCAGATGCAAGCTGAACAGAAAGAAAACCAAGGCCACGTCGACTGCAGCAACCTCACCACTCGAGCTAATTAAAACAACACCATAACCTAAGAGCAAAATGGAATCATTTGCAAAAAAAGTGCTGAATCAAAATGAAATCATGATATTTGCTAATTATAAAACCTAGCAGCACTGTTCCTTCATGTAGTCTGGTGTAAGAGCCTGGGAGTAATGATTCTTTGATGTAAGTTCAAGAGTATGCTTTACTGACAACACAGCAACTGAGTAAACATAGTATCCAATTTGAGGAACTTGCTGAACTTGTACAAAACTTGCTTAACTATGGTGTTCTAATGCACATAGTCTCATACTGTGTACTCCGCTATATACAACTCAATAGTAAGTCTGAGTGCGGAAACAGAACCTCTTTCATAGTACATTAACAAAACTGAACTGCTTAGCAAAGGTCACATAAGGTGAATTTTGCACAATGATAAGTGGACCCACAGTCTATTCGTAATTACCTGCATACTTTACAAAGCCCACATCTATGTAAATCCAACTCTGATTACACAATTCAAAGAAAATACAGGCACCATAAAATGTACACAAATGCACCTCCAGCCCATGCTTTTTTCCACTTAGACTTAACCTACATGCTCTGGCATGCTATCTGTAAACAAAGCAATCTCAAAATGAAATCAAATGGAAAGGAATAAGATAAGGCTGTCCTGCTTTAGAAACTGGAATGGGGATCAGACCTATGTCAGTATGGTGATGTTCTGAAACCAGAAAGATATCGAGATGATAATTCTACTATGACTGCCGAAATGAAAATGAATTTACAAAGATGATCAATATGTACATCCTATTTACTTTTCTGTTTTCAGATTTAATTTTAAATAGGAAAGTAGCAGTAAATAACTATTTTCAATATAGCCAGTGGTGATTTGTGGGTTCCAAACACCCTTTGCAAATATCGCATAGTTCTTACCAATCTATATAGAACACCACAGAGACCATAGATGAACATACATTTCAAGCATCATGAAGGTAGCTCAGTGCTACCCTCAGTGTAAAATCCCTGTTACACTTTATAATTTTGGCTGCATGATTTGTTTTAGCATAACATAAAATAAAAATAATAATATTAATAACAACAAAAGGAGAAAAAAATAAATCGTAACAAAAACAATGGGGTTCCAAAACGGTGCATGGACCGATAGAAAGCATGTATGGATTTTTGTTTCATTTAATACATTTGTTGGGTTATTTAAAATAAAAAAAATTATATATATCTCTCACGTGTTGACTCCTAGCGTCACACCCCGGTAAACCGCTTCAGCTGGCGGGCTAAACCACGTGAGGGGGTGTTGCTTACACTGCACCACTAATCTAGGCGGAGGAACTGCAATGAGTAGTCAACGGCTAGGGGGCGGAGGAGATCGGTGTACTGTCAGATCCGGCAACTCCTGCAGCCGACCTGATGCCTAACGTACTGCTATGCTCTCCTTTGGACCACATCAGCGAGGCCGAGAGGGGGGTTCTGACGATTGGGCAGCCCAGGACCTCCATATATTCTGCCCAGGCTTGCGCCCTGGAGAGGTCACTTCAGTGCCGCTGTTCTAGCGACAGAACCAATACAGACTGACTCTACCAGGCGCAAAGTTCCCATTGTCTCTCGACAGATGCCAACAACAACAACAATATATATATATATATATATATATATATATATATAACACTAGCATAAAAATTATAAACATGTGTGCCAAATGAAAAACTTTTATGCAAAAGACAATTTTTTTATTGTATAATTTAGGAACTATAGAAAGAAATGAATGCGTATGGTTCATTTCTTTCTAGAGTTGGAAAATGAAACATTAAAAAACAAACAAATCAAAAAACACCAAAAATAAACACAACACTAGTGATCACTAGCCTACTGAGTATTCCTGTCGACTGGGAAACTATGAATAAAACACCAATAGCCCAGAAATGAAATTTTTGTTGTTACAGGCACTTGGGCTTGAGACTTGTCCACCACAATTGTGCATGTTAAAACATTTTTCTTTTTAAAAAGGTTACTCAATTCTGCTACTCGAAAAAATAATTAACTAGTCTGCTTAGTGGTATCATCCTGTGGTTCAGACCTGGGACAGGTCCACAAGTCCTTTCAGACAGGGATTGATTGACACTCACCTAATTCTCTAGACACTGGAGATACAGCAGCGTTCTCCCCGATCTTACCCACGGCTTCAAAGTACATCTTTCCAGCCAAGGTCATAGCTATAAGAGAGCAAAAAAAAAAAGACACCTACCATCAATTAAACATGCATGAAAGGCTGTGAAAAATTGTCTTTATTGTTTAACCTTTTGTTCAAAAAAGTCAAATAATATGCTGCTCTCATGGATATCAAACAACTACAAACACAGGCTTATCAAAAAAATCCTCCATAAATATATGTATGCCACAATTATTGGCAACCCTATGAATTCATATGAGAAAAATATATTTGAAGCATGTTCCCATTGATATTTTACATTTTTTAAGTAAATCTGGATGACTAGGAAAAGAAAATTGTTCAGCCATGACTTCCTGTTTCACAGGGAAATAAATAAGAGGTAACACATAGGCCAAATTCCCTTAGTAATTCACAACAATAGGTAAGACCAAGGAATATAGCTGTGATGTGCAACAAAAGGTCGTTGAGCTTCACAAAATGGGAAGTAGCTATAAGAAAATAGCAAAAGCATTGAAAATGCCCATTTCCACCATCAGGGCAATAATTAAGAAGTTCAAGAAAATGGGAAATGTTATGAATCAACCTAGAAGAGAATGTGTGTCTACACTGTCTCAATGTACTGTGAAGTGGATGGTTTTGAGTGGCCAAAAAATCTCCAAATATCACAGCTGGAGAATTGCAGAAGTTTGTTGCGTCTTGGGGTCAGAAAGTCTCCAAAACGACAATCCGAAGTCGCCTACATCACCACAACTTGTTTGGAAGGGTTTCAAGAATAAACAAAACTCAGGGGTTAGGACATTTTGGTAGAATACATGGATTCGTTAATATAAAAAAATATATATTAAATGAAAACCTGACTGCCTCTGCCAGAAAGCTTAAAATGGCTCGTGGTTGGATTTTCCAGCAGGACAATGATCCAAAACATACATCAAAATCAACACAAAATGGTTTACTGACCACAAAATCAAGATCCTGCCATGACCATCCCAATACCCTGACTTGAACCGCATAGAAAACCTGTGGGGTAAACTGAAGAGGAGATTCCACAAGCATGGACCTCGAAATTTGAAGGATCTGAAGAGATTCTATATGGAGGATGGATCCCTGTATGGATCCCTTGCCATGTATTCTCCAACCTCATCAGGTATTAGGAGAAGATAATTGTGGCACACACACACAGTACTGTGCAAAAGTTTTAGGCACATGCAAAGAAATGCTGCAGAGCAAAGATGCCTTCAAAATAATGAAATTATATGTTTCTACATAAAAAACATACAGTAAAGAGCGGTAAAGTGTAGTAAATGAAAGTCAATATTTGGTGTGACAAAAAACAAAACAAAACAAAAAAAAAGTATATAGTAGTCTCCGGTACAATGTGTGCAGTTTTATAAGGAAATTAGCTGGTAAGTTTTACTGAAAATCTTGCAGACCCAGCAGTTCTTCTGGAGCCTTTGACTGTCGCACTTGCTTCTTATTTTTGCAGCAAATCCCAGCAAATCTATAACAAAGTTTGTACTAAACAAAACTAAGGTGTCTAAAACTTTTGCAAAATAAATCTGGGTTACGCATGTTTGTGTGTCCTCTTCTCCCTCTTTTTTTCCCCCAAAAGATTTGTTTGTATTTCCTCATTTGTAAGTCGTATTGGTTTAAAGCGTCTGCTAAATAAATAAGTGTCACTGTACATGTACATGCAACCTTGTTTCCTGAGAAGAGAAAGAGACATTGTGTAAGCTTCATGCTGTGGGAAGAGCCCTCGCACATAACCAGCATCTGAAACTTGTGCAACATTATGCATATTTATAGGTCTGCCATGATCAGGTAACATGGCAATTAAATGTGTCGTGTGATATAAAATGGCACCTGTGAACCACGCAGTCAGCCTCTATTACGTGAAGCGAAGACACAATTCACAAGCGTGCCCCAGGATGACAAAGCTACACAACGTCTTGTTCCCTTCTCAGAGAACAGAGTTACATGTGTTATACAGATGTTCCCTTTCAAAGGGAATTCAACGTTGTGTGAACTTCATCCTGTGGGAACGAGCAAACTCAGTCATACTGAGGGTACGGGCTTTTCAAAAAATTCGAGCCCGAGGGTCACTGCAAGACACTCGAGCCTGAGATGGAATCTATATCCAGGCTGTAATATCAAATTAATGTGTACGGCGTAGACCACCTCACTGCAGCACACACATCCTGTAAGGGTACCACTTTGGACAAAGCCATCGAGGAGGCAACCCCCCTAGTGGAATGAGTGCTTATGCCCAGAGGTGTAATGAGACTGCATACCTCATAAGCGATAAAGATTGCTTCCACTGTCCAATTAGAGATGCGCTGCTTCGAAATTGCATCACTTTTACTTTCGCTGACGAAGCAGACCAGCAAGTGCTCCGACTTATGCCACTGGCCGGGGCGGTGGACGCAAGTAAAGAGAGCTCTTACTGGACACAGTAGGTGCAATTTCTCTTGTTCAGATGGGCCTCAGCTGTCTGACACCATGCATAAACCTCGATGTTAGAGGATGATGTCCCACAGAGGCTCCATCAATACGGGTGTGGTGGGCCGAAATGGCGGCCACGGAGAGCCTGATTATAGACTAAGCCAATCCTGCTGAGAAACATGCTTGGAAGAACTCCAGGAATGTAGCTATTGCGCAGTTTACTGGGTCTAGCTGACATTCCTCACACCACAAGACAAAAAGTCACAACTTGAGCAGATACAATTTCCTTGTGGAAGGTGTTCTATTGTTCAATCTATGAGCTGGTGCCCCTCAGGGGCCAGACCCACAGTTTCCATAATTCTGGCTGAGGGGGATTAATCAGCCATCCAGATTGAGACTGTAGATCCCTGCGGATGGGAATCTGCCAAGGAGTGCCACCTAACAGGGATATTATCTCTGAGAACCATATTTGAGCTGGCCAATATGGTCTACTAGCAGCAGACGTAGACGGTCTTGGCGAACTCTTGCTAGAACTTGTGGGAGCAGAGCAATTGGGGGAAAAGCGTATAGACGTGACCTCGGCCTCGTATGCACCATGGCATCCATCCCCCGTGCTGTTCATTCCCCACAATGGCCGAATTATCTGATGTTGTGGAGTTATAAATACAGCAAGTGCATGGTTTTCCCCAGAAGCTTCAGCCCAGATCTGTGAGGCTCTGAAACCCAACTTCCTTTGGTTGAGAAGAGAATGAGCCATGAGCAGAGCTGCCTGATTGTAAGGTGTTCACAATGTGCACAGTAAGACCTCTCAAGGGCTGTCTTGGCATGCTCCATCCCTAGACACCTCATGACACCTAGTTCCCCATGATGAACAGGGAGAAAGGCGTGATGCACTTCCTGATGTCTCTCTCACTCATACATTTCACTTTTTTTTTTAATGGGACAGAAAAGTAAAGAGATTTTTCTTTCTTTAAAAAAAAAAAAAAAAAGTCTTTTGCGAGTGTTACACAAACGACCGACATGCAGTCCTGCTGATGATAATAAGGCTGTGTGGTTCACAGATGCCGTTTTATATAACACAATGTTCTTAATTGCCACGTCACCTGATCAAGGGAGGCATGATGTTAAATAGACATGATGTCAAACAAGCTTCAGATGCCAGTCACGCGTGAGGGCGCTTCCCACAGCACGAAGCTAAGGCAACATTGAACTCCCTTTGAAAAGGAACTGTATATTTAACAAACATTTTTTTTGATAAACCTATGTTTTGTTTGCAGTTGTTTGATATCCATGAGAGCAGAGTATTTTTGTTAATTTTTTTTTTAAACAAAAGATCACAAGGTTAAACAATAAAGACAATTTTGCACAGCCTTCTTTGCTCATATTTACCAAGGGTGTCAATATTAGTGGAGGGCACTGCACATATCTAATTATGCTTAATTGCTTTATAACTCAAATAATTAGGACAGCATTTACTAAAATGGTATGGAAATGAATAAAACCAATATAAACTTCTGCACTCAACTTTACGTTTATATATACGTTTATACTACAAAGTAGCTTGCTTTCATAATGAAGCTGAACTATAAATATACCAATGTCACAACACTGAATATTTGCATTTGAAAATGCATGCACTAAAAATTTCAGCTGAGACTTGTGCTTACCCATGACAGCTTTCTCGTAGCTCTTTCCAAGGTTGACAAGGTTCTTCAGCCCAGGGTTAAACTGTTCCATAACATTCTGGAGAAAGCATTGTAAGTAAACACTTGGCACTAATGAATGTGTGAAGTCTAGGCCTGTTGTGATCAGTAGCATCTGGTTAATACCATCTGGACTGGGTTTTAAATGCCAGTTCATTTGTTGATAACCAAAATACAACAAGGCATATACAGTAAAGTATGAAGGATGTGATGTAAACAATTATTACAAAAATCATGAAACCTATAAAATGTCACTAGCAAGTATATTTAGGACAAAACACTGAATGGAGTCATGCTGTTTGAATTCATTCTCACTTGGATGTCTGTGGGTAATTGTTCTCTGACTGGAATGCAACTAACCTTTATTATAAAATTTTTTTAAAGTTATGCTTCCTTTGCCTAGCCTATTTCTAACTTAGAGTTTTCACATTTCTGAACCCATTTCTTGAACTTTAAAGAAAAAATGTACACACACAGGGTTCAAAAACTGACAGCATATAGTCGGATGCTAATCATGAGTAATTGCTCATGCATGTCTGGAGTGATGTTACACTGGCCAGCTGCAAAGCATTCTGGGAGCCAAATGTCTTACTTTGTAAAGGACTTGTCTGCTCTCCTTTTTAATGAAAACTGACACAAGTTCTCAAGCAACTGAGCAATCTATGGAACATATATTACACATTGGGAATTGCATTAATATAGAGCACAACACCTTTTTATTTAACATTTCTTAGTTTATAAGTTCATAAACGGGTCTTCGGCCAACAGAGGGAAAATGAAGAATTATTGATGATGTGATCAACCAGCAAACAGCGGATCCTCCTAGTGCCGAGCATGAGCTCGATCAACTTTCAATGCTCACATAAGAGGAACCATATTTGACCAGAAAACAAACTTCTAAATAAATAAATAAATAAATAAAAGAAGACTGTAAGCTCAACTCATGAACATTTAAAGGGGACCTTGTTAATCTTTGGTGTTTTCATACACATACAGAGTTTATGACTCGGATATAAATTATACTAGCAGTACAAAAGGTCAGATCACTTGTTTGTTTGTTTATAACCTCTAATTAACCAGGATAAAAACTCATTGAGACAAAATCTCTTTTACAAGAGTGACCAAGTCAAGAAGGCAGCAAACCTCCACTTCTTGAAGCTCTATACGGAGATTAGGGAAACAGTAAGATCACTGGAAGACCTCCTGTTACCTTCACTGCTAAGCCCCTGTATGTGTGAGGCTCTCTGTCGAACAAGAACATCAGTAGAGTCCATCTAATAATTTGTCCCTCTGAAGATAAGGTAGTACGTAAATAGAGCCATACCCAAACATAGATAGCTTCCCTATTAGAACAAGTTCCATACAGAACACTTTTGGGAAAGCAGAACTATTAAACATCTAAAGAAACTTTTGTGAACTCAAATCATCTCGACCATGTATGTGACCAAATCTACATTAGAGCCCACAACTACCACTGAAATGTAATATGTTTAATGAAAACATTTTTCATCGTTTTTAAACCCATAATTGGTTATTTTGTAATGCAAATGTTTACTCTGAGAAGCTAAACAACATAACCTTGACCCACTGTAAATGTCCATATGGATGGGATATCAAAGAACTCTATTAGACAACCTTGTTTTCTGTCAACATGGAAGTAAAGGGAAGGTAAAAACAATTCAATATTACGCTGACAAATGCTTTCTAACTAATTATTCATTTACAAGGTCCTATAATTACTGTCAACACACTTCCAGGTATCAAGCCCCTACATGTAAACGCAGTAAAAGTAGCAGTCATGGCCGTGACGCATCCACGGGCAGGGTGTGGAAGCAAGGCCTTGTAAAATTGCAACCTCCCCCTAAGAAAACACGTCTGTGCCAGCAATAAGGTCAGGACTACGGTGGACGGAAACAGGAGCTGATATTTCTGTCCTACTTGTTTGCATGCTGATAAGACAGGAGACATTTCTTTTGAATGTCTGTATGCTGAGTAGACAGCAGCTTATACAGCATTTGTGATAAATAAATAAATCCACTGTTTTCCCAGATTGTAAAGTTCCATTACAAATGTTCTGTGTCTGGTTTTTTCAACCATTTTCAAAGATCAAAAAGGGGGAAAAAAAGGAATTGAATATGTATTAGGAAAACTATTTCAGTACAGGGCACAACCAAAAATATGGGTATGCCTGAAGAACAACAATAAACAGCAGAACAGCCTTCGTTTTCCCAGAATACCTGGTTAATTCCTCCCTCTTATTTATATATATATATATATAT
>JAFFST010048998.1:22760-42977 GCA_022414735.1 Noturus placidus | reverse complement strand
TATATATATATATATATTTTTTTTTTTTTTTACAGAGCTAGCAGAAATGTCCCAGAAGACTGAATGATTTCTTCATCACATACAAACAAATGATTGTATGACATGCAACTGACATCATCGCCCCATTTCCCCATCATGTGATACGATGCTAATGGTCCTTTAGAACACTTTGAAGACCTAGTGCTGGTCAACATGCTCCTGGAGGCCAGATCACAAACACATGGCATATTCTGATTAGAGTAGGCACCACCATTAAACTGAGGACACGAAGCTACACAAATTTACATTCTCTTAATTAAAGACATGATATCTAATCTTAAACATGTCTGTTTAAATGGTGCGGCAATACACAGGCCTACAGAGACAAAAGTCTTTAAATTTGGTAAGGTATAATTAATATTGCACAGTGGTAGAACTAATTTGTAATGACCAATCTGTAAAATAATCTTACCTTTATACTAAAGCAGATTTATTGATTAGCATTTTTATGTTAATGGGTTTATGTGGCATCTGTTGATAAATTACAGTTTAAGGACATATATCTATGTATATAATGTTATAGGTTTCAAATGTGCCCATAGGCAAATCTCATCCTTATGGATGTACAAGAGGAAAAGTGTAACACAACACTGACTTCACATTTAATCATTTGTAAGAAATATTATACCTGCTGTCTGACATTTGTCCTAATGGAAATATTTACAGAGATCCTTGTCAAATTCACCAAACATTAATTACCAATCAAAGAAATGCTTGTGTATCTAAGACAATGTCACTCAACTCCTTATTTACAGTAAATATGGAGTCAATTATAAGTAGTAATATTTTACAAAGCCCTTCGTACTCATGTTTCCCCCCTAATTTATGTAAATGCAAAAAAGTGCCATGTCACTGCAACAACTTTTAGCAAAATCTTGTGCCTTAATTTAATTTTGTATTCACAGATAATTTTTCTAATCTTAAAAGCAAAGGACACTCTAAGACTAAGACATTACATGACCTACCATATAGCAGAAATCCAATCCCGTAGAAAACACAATATTGCCACCCACTGGATGAATAATGCACACTCTATACAGATAAACAGTAATATCATGGCATGTGACAAGGTAAAGAGATTCCACCTAAACCAAAAAAATGAACATTTTCCCAATTTCTTCACAATTAGCACATGAACACTTACAGGTTGAAGGCAATACTGAAATTGGGAAATTGTGTGACAAAATAAACAAACAAACTACATTTTTCTGCCCTAACAGGTGAAGTGCCATTTGGAATGTCATCATTCTATCACAAAAAAGCATAAATACCACATAAATAAAGTATGGCTATTCCCTATTAAAGTTAAAACACACTTTCTACTGTCTAAGAAAGTAATACATTACATGTATTTTATACTGAGTTGTTTCTGGGAGCTTTTAGGAATGAAATACAATGTGTCACTCCCAGATTATATGTTGTTTTCACTTCATTAACATTATTTGACCTTTAGTGGAGAGTCTAATGCTTGTTTCTGAACCACTTAAGATGCCATAATGGCTTTATCTAATGTCATTGTTTATAAAAACAAGCCATACATTTAATGGTCAGTCAAGTGAAAAAAAAAAACAAGAATGCCACAACACTAATTGTAATCTTAATGATTATTAAAGAATAAATGAATAATCATAAGCTATAAATTTACATCTTCGAATGGGTTAACAGTAATCATCAGTCAGAGGGTTAAGAAAGAGATTTGCTTTTGTCAGTACAGGAGAGACCTATCCACAGAAAGGAATAAACCAGCTGACAGTGAGCTGTGGCGCATTATCTATCATGCAGAGGAATTGGTGGCTGCACTGAATGGCTTTTGAATATAATATACACATTAACATGCACTGCAGCCTCCGGCCGGCACAACAACATAGAAATAAAGAACACCTATCCCTCAAATTTCACATCACATCACTCAATATAACCTTGGATTTCCAGAGTGTTAAACCTAAAGACTAAATGTTAAGGACCAAGATCTCTAAATGCTAAGGATCAATGCCAGGCAAGAAGAGATAAGACAGGATAGAACAGAATAGGATCCAGGGCTATTGCAGAGTGCAGTATTGAGCAATAAATGGTGCTCAATGCTGTCTGGCTCTTCTTTCCCATGTCTAGAGTCTGGTGATATTTGTCAGGTCGTAGTTCAGTGTTGGAGAGGAGCCCTGCTGTGTGTCACCTGCTCGATCCAGGGGAGATAGCGGCTGACCCGTGCATACACGCCTGGGTAGGAAGGGTCACCACAGCCCTGACCCCAGGATATGACACCTGTGAGCACCCAGCGGCCCGACTCACCCTGACACACCAGAGGACCACCGCTGTCCCCCTGACAACTGTCAGCATGTCGATGTGGGTCAGGGGTCATGCTGCCAGCACAGAGCATGCTATGACTGGTGAAGCGCTCACCATATCGCTTCCTACACTGCCATGAGGGGAGGAGAGGAACCCAGGCCTGTAGCAGGGTATGAGGGCGATTAGTGTCTGAGAGAGAAAGAGAAGAAATATTGTTAAATTTGGACTTTGCAATGGTGAAAAGTGTTTCTAGTCTTAAAACAATCATATGATTATAAAGATACCATATAAAAAGCATATTTATTCATTCATCTTCAATCTATTCTTGGAACACCAAGCACAAGGAAAAATACACCCTGAATGAGGTGGGAGGAAACCCACAGGAATGGTGAAAGAAGAATATGCAAGACTCCGCACAGACAGTAACTCAAGCTCAGGATCAAACCCTGGAGTTGTATGGTGGCAATGCGACCTGCTACACCACCATGCCAAATACTGACATACAATATTGCTTTGCAATGTATCTTTACATTACAGTTTTACATTTACATTCATTTGGCTGACGCTTTTATCCAAGGCAAATTACAATTGAGATTGAAACAAATTGGATTCGAAACAAATTAGATTCCTTTGTGATTGTCATGATTAGTAAATCAAAAATATGCCATGTTATCTCGTATTCGTTAAGTGATGAAGATGCCACAGCTGGGCCCTTGAGCAAGGGCCTTAACCCTCAACTGCTCAGTTGTATAAATGAGATAAATATAAGTTGATCTGGATAAGGGCATCTGCCAAAATGGCATAAATGTACTGTAAATGTAAAAAGATTGGGGCCCAGCTCATCTGTCCCATTTTCTTTAAGAGAAAATCACAAGGCAAGACAGTTTTAACAAAAGAAGAAAGGAAAGACTTACATTATTTTTAATTGCAATTTGTCTCACACCCAGCAAGGAGTTTAAAAAAAAAAATGACTTTGATACTGTTTGGTGAAAACAGAGTGAAGCATATCTCACCTGACATGCCCCAGCCAGTGATGACACATGAAGCAGGTCTCTTGCCCCACTTGCTACCAGGTGCAGGCAGACAAGCTGCATTAGTATGAGGGTTGAAGGACACACACTTCCCCTCAGCTCCCTTAAGCCGAATCAGAGCAATATCATGCTCCCAGCTCTCACTGCTGTACTTCTTGTGCACCTCCACATGATCCGGACTGAGCACACGCTCAAAGTCATCCTGCTCCTCGGTGTGATAGTCACCCAGCTTCACCACATACCGAGACGCGTCAGAGCCAAATCTGGGAAAGAAAAGAAATGGAGAGAGAGAGAGAGAGAGAGAGAGAGAGAATCTTAACCACATTTACAGTTAACTTTGTTTACACTCCAGTTTTGGTTGTCAAATGCGGTTTTTACACTAACCATTTACACAGAGTAGCACGAATCTCTTGAACAATTTAAATCCACGTATATGGTTATAGAGTAAGTAAAGTACTTTCATCAGTAATCTAATACATCTTGTGGCATTTGCATGTCATAAATAATTCCAGTGAAGTAAATTTAGTAGTATTTAGTAGATTTTCTTTTTATTGGTTCATTATTGAAACATAATTGAAACATCATCATAAATTTAAATTTGTTTAATGTAAATTAGAAGTATATGAGCATAAACTGCACAGAGGTGGGTAGAGAATTAAAAAAAAACATGTACAAGTAAAATAATTACTCAATAATAATGTTAATAATTACTTGAGTAAGAGTAATAAAGTATGCAATGAGAAGATTACTCAAGTTGAATGTTACTAGTTACTTTCTTTCTGTTTAAAATGAAGGGAAAATCCTGAATCTTGGACTACATGAAGAACCGTAAGTAAGATTTCTCCTTGAAAGTCTGTCTGTTCTGTTTCTATGATATAAATCCTGAGTTCAAGATGAAGCAACATATCCCAATCCTGTGATGGGAATAATAACACAGAATATGTCATTTTCAACACAAAATCTCTCTCTCTCTCTCTCTCTCTCTCTCTCTCACACACACACACACACACACACACACACACACACACACACACACACACACACACACACACACACACACACACACACACACACACACACACACACACACACACACACACACACACACACACACCAAAAAACAAACATTTTCCCAACAGCTGACTTACTTGATGTTCACCACATGTTAATGACACAAACTTGTCAGTTTCTGCATTTAAACAAAACAACAGAGAACAAAAGTATAGACTATGGAACAGAACAGAAGAGAAAGTGTGTGTGTAGAGAGAGTGAATGTTTGTGTGTGTCATTGTGTGTGTGTGTGTGTGTGTGTGTGTGTCTTGCCTCCTCTTCATTCCACCTCTTCGGCCAATTCCAGTACTGGGCCGCTAAAAAAGTGAGCGGTTGTGGGTAGTGGATGACATCCACATGGCTGAATCATCAACTGTGCGCAAGTCACAGCTTGTTTTGTTTTAAAGCAGTTTTATGAATTGGATACAGATTTGTGCATACTGTAAAAGGGTATTTAAATCTGTTCTCGTTTCTACACAACCTTGATGAATAAGGATCAATGTCTATTGTTAAAAGTGCTATACTCTTATCTGGCAGTTTAATAACTATCTCCAAAATAGCAGAGGATTTCAAATGAGTTTGGGTACAGAGCCTATTATGATAAAGGTGTATTGTGGGCCAGTAATATGAAGCTACATTTAAAGTTTTAAACAGCATTTGGGATTTGAGCCAGGAAATGTGGAACATGTGCAACATGTCTACTGTGTACTGTGTATTTGCAACTAGCTGAAATATCCACTCTGTCACACATTTTTTATAGTCCATGCAGTGTGGTGTAAATACAAAACAGGAATTCTGCAGATCTAATTCACACTTTGTGTCATAAGCTAGCATAGCTTGTGTCCAGCAGGTGTCACTCTCACCGTTTGAAACAGTGCGCTGCAGTGAGAATCCAGCAGGAGTTGATGAGAGTGGCTCCACACAAGGGCTGCGATCCTCTTGACTGAGATCTGAGCCACAGTGATGCCTGCCATGGCCAGTCTCCCCTGACAGCATACCGATAAAACAACAAAGACGGGTTAATAAAATAAGCAACATTGAAACCACTTAAAAATGAAGACAGCAACAAAAACAATACAAATGTGCTTAATCACTTGAGAGACTTGTTCCCGCCAACAATCCTCTTGCTGCGTCTTTCAGCCCCTCCCCTCATGCCGCAGGTATGGGTCCCCACTATAGCAATGTCTGCCTCTGGCTCTGGAACATATCCACACACCACACCTGCATCCTGGCCATGCTTACACACATGGCTGTCTGGTCGTTTAGCAGGACATTCTCCCAGGAAAGACTCTTTGCCTGTGCACCTCACGTTGGCCAAATGGATCTGGCCTTTCCCAGAGCCAAAGTAGCCCATTGGCCGAGCCTTAGACACTCCACTGTAACAGGAGAAAGTAAGACAGGCTGAATTCAGGAATGAAGTTATATGTATTGACAATTCCAGGCCTGAAACAGCACATTATAGACATTCAAAACAGCCAAATATGTCTCCAATCAACATAAGCAGTTTTTATTCTATTTTCATATGCACTCGTGATAATCTTATCAACGGAAAGCTGATCCTTACGTGAACCCAAGCTGTCTACAGACGACAGCAGTATTGACATCATTCCATCCTTGATCACAGACACTGCCCCACTCTCCATTCAAGAATATTTCCACTCTGCCCTCCTTCTTGCCATCCCCACCTGCCAGCCGCACCAGAGGACCTGAGAGCACCATAACCCAATCAAGAGTCGCACTGAGGAAAATGGCTCTTATAGCAACTAGTTTATTTTCTCCTTGTGAGCACAGTCCCCCCATAAGACTTTGTGGGATATGAAGTGAGATGCAGAGCAAAACAAAGTGCAATCATGAACTGGGGGAGTGGGGAGGGGGTGGAGGTGGATTTGAATTTAGAAATTCTGAGAATGCCTCCAGGCAGTTTCATTCCAGATGCAACCAGCATTTTCATACATATTTTGCAACTAAAATTTATGCCTATTACTGTACAACAGTAAATCGGATTAAAATATATTAAAGTGGAGGTACTTAGCTGAAACGCTAATGATGGGAAAAAACAAATGTCCCAAAGATCTGATGAAGGAGTCGGGTTGAATGATTGTAAAAGCTGCAAATGAAAATGATGTGACAGTGAAATGTCAGCCAGAGGGCTGTGATCCTGAGGACTACAAATTGCTTTATTGAAATTCAAATAGAAATATTTACTGACAGCAGAACGCGTGATACAGGAATGTATTTATTCTGCCCTTTGGGCTGCAGTCAACAAGTGACATTTAGATCCATACTGAATTTTAATGATGGACAGAAAGGTGCAAATACTGATATCTATCAGCCAAACCTTTTCTTCCAACCCCTTCCACACACACACACACACACACACACACACACACACACACACACAGAGTAAATGAATGCTTAGCTTACAGACTGTATGACTGATTTACTGTCAGTAACTGACCTGTTGTTTCTGGGGCAAGTGAAATGTCGTTAGTCTCTGCTCTATGACACCGAATGCCAACGTCCTCACTGTGAGAGCAGTCATGTCGACCCCACACACTGTGTTTGCACTCCAACAGTGAGGACTCAGTTCCCTCACACTGAACATCATCCATCAGAATCAGGCCTGTTCCCTCACCAAACACCCCAGCAGGAGCCACCTCTGCACTTCCCCTGCACACACACACACACACACACACACACACACACACACACACACACACACACACACACACAGCTTTTACATTACTGAAAACTATTATATTAAAACTATTATATTAACAAAAGTGTTAAATATATTAACCAGGATTCATTGTGTTCTCTGTGTCAAATAAACACTTTAGCTAAAACAAATCAATGAGGGACAGTTAGTGTTTGCTCATTTTCCTAATGCTAACTGGCCCCTACTGGGTTTCATTAATTATTAACAATGAAAGCATAATTTATTTGACAGCAATCTTGCTAATATCTCAAAATGTTTTCTTTCTATAGTGAGAATTCATTCTATTACAAGGTACTGGCCAGTACCTTGATGGGAGACCTCCTGGGGAAAACCAAGGTAGCTGCTGGAAGTGGAATAAGGAGGCCAGTAGGGGGCGCTCTCCCTGTAGTCTGTGTGGGGCCTAGTATCCCAGTATAGTAATGGGGACACCATATTGTAAAAACAGCACTGTCTTTCGGATGAGACGTTAAACCGAGGTCCTGACTCTCTGTGGTCATTAAATATCCCAGCACACTTATAGTAAAAGAGTAATGTAGGTGTATAACCCCAATGTCCTGTCAAAATTCCCCCATTTGCTCTTCTCTATCATGGCCCCCTAATAATCCCCATTTTTGAATTGGCTACATCACTCTCTCCTCTCCACTAATAGCTGGTGTGTGGTGTGTAGCTGGCGCACTATGGCTGCCATTGCATCATCTAGGTGGATGCTACACACTAGTGGTGGTTGAGGAGACCCCCCCACCCCATACTATGTAAAACACTTTGAGTGTCAAGAAAAGCGCTATATAAATGTGACTGTAACTAACTAACTAACAATTTTTTCATAGATTTTGTAGATTCACCTGGTGTACTAATGAAAATACATAATACTTTTACAACAAACGGCAATAGAATGAAACTATATATCATCCATGTGTTGGTGTAATACTTGCTTTTGACTAAGTTGAACCACATATGTAAATTTACATGTTTGAGTCCATCCATGTTTTGGTACACTAACCATATGAGTATTCATGTAATTATACTTGAAAATACATTATAAGCTCACATGAAGATACAAAAAGCATCTCAAAGCCACACAGAGGCTATTAATCTAGAAGGGTGAAGGTGCTTTTTCCAACACACACAAGGCATCTTTCAAAACTGGGTGAGAATCACTTTCCTTGTTATAACTCCTGAACTGAGGATTTCAGAAGGATAGGCTGAAACCCACTGAGACACTTAAGAACTGAATGATCTAATCACCTGTTAATCCCTGATATAACTAAACTCGGAATATAGTGTATACTGGATTAAAACCTAAACCCATTAAATCATTTAATATGGATCTACTATTAAAAAGACTTGAATTTATGGTAATATATTTTACTGTAAGTATACTTAACACGTTTCTCCAATTGCACCACTCTCCAATTTGTAGTACACTTGAATGAAGGGCTGTGACAGAATGTACTAAGTGTGTCGACTGTAACAGATTGTTGCTCTAACCATCCATAGTAATAATGCAAGCAGTCAAATGTAGTACCTGAATCCCAGCTGTCTGCACACCACCTGTGCATGATGCTCAGTCCAGTTGTCATCACAGACTGTGCCCCAGTCTCCAGAGTGATACACCTCCAGACGGCCCTCCCACGGGTTGTCTCCATCTACCAGTCTCACCACTCCATCTGTAACACACACCAATCCAGCAGACAGTTCCACCTCTACTGCTGTTCTCTAGAGTACCACATATGCATTGTGCCTAACCAAATAAAAACCTATAATCTTCAATACTTATTCACTTTCACATGCCTTTTTTTTTTGTCCAAAGGCTGTTCATTTAGCAAAAAAAGTAATAATATGCTTAAATGACAATTTTACCAGCAGTCATTATACCATTCCACTATGTCTTCAAAGCTCTTTACATGAAAAAGGGTAATATTTTACTTTGGGGTGTAGTTAGAGCTACATGACATCTATAAAAACATTTCATTTCTAAAAGACTATTTCACTAGGCATTAAAAAAAAAAGAAATTTGGCATAACACCTAGGTCAAGATTTTTGTTGGCATACGTTTTCATGACACTTTTATGGGTTAATTTACATAAAAACATAATGATGACTAACTTCGTAGGTCAGTCTAGTTCTGGTTTTTCAATTCTCTTATATCTTGTACTCTCTTATATTATAAACTGCTATCAAATACCTATGATGAATGTATACATTCAATTACCTCTTTGAATAAGCTGATCATCTGCAATCTTTATTATAGTAGACTTATTTTGTAGTATGACACTGTGTGCTGTGTGTTTTGTCTATCTGTCTGGCCCATGCACGATTAGAAACTGTCCACGCACTGCTGTTATCAATGTGTATAAATACTCGTGGTTTGCATGAATAATCTCGGACGTCTCCGTGAGCATGCATGTGTCAGTGTGTCTTCATTTAGACTCCCCAGATCTGAAACGCTCTGAGGGAAACCACACTTTCTAGCTCATAGCAGCACAGAACTAAAAGTTAATAGAAGTAAATAATTGTAGAACAGGCTGAAAGGGCTGACGGAGATCTGAAGACATAATATGAGATTCCTGAGATACTTGGAAATCTAACATCAATGATTTGGCAAAGCTTGCTAAGTGAGTAAACATTCAAAAGAAGATCTACAGTGTCTGTACAGTATAATACTGTGAAGGTTTTGATCAACTGAGCAATGTTTATTTCTGCTTATACAATTGCTATGCCAGTGCCATCTAAAGAGAGTTATGTATATTTGCCCACACGCAATCTGCGATCGATTAGCGACCGACGTTTAGTAATTTCTACTCAGCGCGGCACAAGGTCCCTTTCCAGAACCTTCACACTAACTGTTCCTCAGTGGTGGAATGAACTTCCAACCTCAATCAGGACTGCAGATTCACTCACCATCTTCAAGAAACAGCTAAAGACCCACCTCTTTCGTCAACACCTAACCATCTCATAAAATAAATAAATAAATAAATAATAAAATTTGCACTTACACCTCTACTCTGAACACATTGCTTCTTCTGGTACTCAATTAATGGATCTTGTATAGTAGCACTACTTGTATTGTTCTCTGCTTGATATCACTTTGCTTGTATCTCTCATTTGTAAGTCGCTTTGGATAAAAGCGTCTGCTAAGTGAATAAATGTAAATGTAAATGTAACTATTTCATCTGGCCCTTTAGTAAAGTAAATACAATATTTCTGCTTGTACAATTTTACACCTTTTGGAATAAACTTTTATGAATGGTTTGGTAGGTTACATCGGTTGTCAGAAATGGCGTACGAAGGTGTTATATAACCCTATAAGCACATCCCTAAAATTTAGTTATTTATTTATTTATTTATTTAAACAAGAAAATACATATTTAGGGAGAAACAAAGTTTTCAAATGCAAAATTGTCATTCAGTACACCAAAGAAATATAAAATGGCACAATATAAGAACAAATTAATCTCTGTGGCACATTTTAAGAACCTTGTATTTTTAGTTTTCTAGCTGTTTGGAAAAGCTTTTTTGTCTTTGAATTATGTACTACAGGTATGGGAATGCAAACATTTTCTTGCAGCACTCCATTCTGATTTTAAATCATGTTCATTTGAGTTGACCTTTTAATAAATATAAAATACTCATAAATGGCCAAAACATTTGAAGCTGTTGAATTTCCTTCACAAAACAATTGATAATTAAAAATATATGAACATGTGAACACATTAGAGATAAAATGTGGTTGACAAAGTGTGCATAGCAACAGATGAGCTTCAGTCAGTAACTGTATACCTACAAAAACAGCACACGGTTAATGAACCTAATAGCAAACTCTATCATATTCAATATACATGACTGTAAAAGACAGTGTAGCTGAGTTAAACAATGAATAAGACAGTGAAAGTGTGTGTCTGTGCCAGTGTGTGTGTGAGTGGGGGGATGTGTGTGTGTGTGTGTGTGTGTGTGAGTGAGTGGGTGTGTGTGTGTGTGTGTATCTGTGTGTGTGTGTGTGTGTGTGTTTGTGCGTGCATGTGTGAGTTCTAACCGGTATAAGGGTTGCATGACACTCCAGCATCCTCCATGTGGTCACAGTTGTGTTGTTCCCAGCCACTGTGAGGGCACTCATCCAGTGAGAGTTCATTCCCTGTGCACTGCACAGCATCCAGCTGGATCGGTCCTCTGCCCTGTCCAAAATGAGCCCATGACCAGGCCTTCGGAATGCCCCTGAGAAATAAACCCCACACATAAATATAAACAGATATTATTCAGAGTTAACATTCTTAATATTAAAACAAAATGGGCATTAAGTATAAAGCATACATTCTAAACAATATGCTGTTTAAGGTGCCATCAACTTACAAAATTTAGAGCACTCATTTTACTCAGTGTCTCTGTGCCATCTAAAAGCACTGTATTTGTACTACTACTACAACAAAGCCAAGTCTCTATAACATTAAAAATACCACAGCATGATATCAATTATTCAGTCACATGGTACTTTCTTAGATGTTCAAACAAACACACACACACACAACACACACACACACACACACACACACACACACACACACACTGAAAAAAGGGAGCACTTGCAGGGAAAAATCTCCAAAGTCCTTCTGAGTTCTGAATGTTGTGAAGGTCATAAGCAGTGATTCAGTGGAGGATTTTTAAGACTCTTTCCAAAAAAGCAGTTAAAGGTCCACAGACTGTTGTTGTTCTCAAAGGACCCGAGACATAACGGGCAATGTACTGTATCTAATGTGAGCACCTGAACTCACCCGAGTCCAAGCTGTCTGCAAACAACCTCAGCATCCATGTCGTCCCACTGATCGTCACATATGGTTCCCCAGAGGCCATTGTGATAAATTTCCACCCTTCCCTCAAAATCCTCATCCCCTCCCACCAGTCTGAGAGGGGGGCCAGTACCTGGTTTAAAAAGTAAAATGTGCTAACATCAGAGCTCAATAACATGGTGATATAAGATTCAAGCATTTATAGTCTGATTTTTGAAGATGGTCAAGACATAAAACCTTACAGGTAATTTTAATGGCATGTCTGTTAAACCAGTGATAAGGTCTTATTTTCACATCTGTGCCCAACAAGCATGTTTCACTAACAAGCATAGGAGGTGATAATCAAGTATATCTGTCTCTATGTCCACACAGCAGGTAGCCAGGTATTCACAAGCCAGTTCTTGGCAATCATTACATTATCTATCTATCTATCTATCTATCTATCTATCTATCTATCTATCTATCTATCTATCTATCTATCTATCTATCTATCTGTCTGTCTATCTGTCTATCTATCTATCTATCTATCTAACTAATTAACACTCTTAGTACATCATCTAGTATTCTTGTGTCTCATTCTCTTTTCATATCATCCCTTCATTTTTCCCTTAACAGCTCTATTATTTCACTGCTGTATAACTAAAACAACTCAAAGACACCCTTTAATGATGTTATTTAAGCACAAAGAACACTGTCTTATTTGGAGGAAAACTAAACCGCACGAAAGACAATGGCAGATTCTTATTAATCCTCTCCTCCACCTACTTCTTGTCTACTTCTCCCTCCTTCTACCCAGATGCACACACTTTTTGCACTCACTCAAAACAAAGCTCTTCTTGTAAGTATTTGTGTTTAGGAGGCTGCTTTGTGCCTGTCACACAAAACGTCACAGCATAAAGAATCTCACTGAAAACCTCCTGACCTTCAGGTGGGGCACACAACACCCCGGCTTCGTTGCCATGGTTACAGTCGTTGGTTACAAACTTCCTGCTTCGGCACTCCAGGAGAGAGCTTTCGTTGCCACGGCAGCCAAGGCGAGTGTAGTGGAAGAGGCCAGAACCAGGACCAAAGTAAGAGTGCTGAAGCGCAGTGCCAATCTCACTGATGGTATAAGGACATGATGCATACACGGGGACATTAAAAACATACACTAAATACATATGCATTTATTTATACTTCCCATGTATACTGACAACAAGGGAATGGCAGTGAAGAAATGCACAGAGAATCTTAAATATCAACAATACCATCTCATAAACACAGATACTAAAACTAATCACAGATTATATTAATTTGGCCATCCTACTCCAGACCAAGCTGCCTGCAGACCACACTGGCATCTCGGTCAGTCCAGTGAGTGTCACACACAGATCCCCACTGGCCATTCAAGTACACCTCGAGGCGACCACTCTTAGAAGAGGAGCCCCCAACCAGCCTGGCTGCACCTAAACATACACACACGCACAGAGAGAGAGAGCATGTGAGAGAGTATTGAAACATTTATGTGTATGAAAATAAATACAAATGACTCATGCACTGCTCTGCAAATTGTCCTATAACACGGTCACTCCATTAGCACCCTTGACTAACTTCTTAAACAGCACTTCTTAAATTGTCATAGATTTGCTTATTTGCCAAAAATAGTACATATCTCAACTGCAGTTCAGTTTGCATTGTTTTGCATTATGAAGTCTTTCTCTTCCGTTAAGTTCTTGTGAAGAGCAGATGTAGACTTATTTAATTTAGTGGATAAGGTGAAATATGTACTGGAGGTAGGCTAGTGCAATATAAGCCTACAGTGAAATGTCAAATCTAACACTTTGCAAATAATCGTAAAAGAAATGATTATTGTGGAAATGATTAAATGATTATAATGGTATGTATAATGGTATCTCCTGAGCTCATCAGCACTCAGACATGTTCAAACACTTTGAGCAGGAGGAGATCAACAGAAAATGACAGCATTGTGATGTTAGACAACTGATTTGTAAAAGGATTATATAAAAGATGTACTGGTATGTTTTCTACTGTTTACTCTGTATTGTCACCTAAAATCCACCATCCACAACTGGTGGCACAGCTGGAAAGCAGTTCCCCACTGTGTCAAACCTGCAACGGTGGAAATGCTTTATTGGGCTAACGGCTTTGGACGATTAAATTGTTAATTGTTATGTTTTTTAATGGTAAATTGAAAGTAGGGAAAATCAATATCATAAAAGTCTGCAGATTTCGTTTCAGTCATTTTATTTCTCTGGTGTTTAGGCTGTGAGACACTGTATTGTTGGCTGCAGGTAAACTTCTAGAGAACAATAAACAATAAATGTTAGTTGAACTTCATAAAAACTTAAATGTAAACATTCAAAATATATTATAATAATGTATGCATAAACTGTGTTACTCATAGATGTTTAACAATATATGTAAGAGGTTAAATCTTTGTGGGGAAGGTTAAATAAAGACCATGCACACAGACAGGTTTTGAAAAAGAATACAAACAAAAACAGCCTGGATGAGGCTTACTTATAATTTAAATTAATATCATTTATTGTCAATGGAGAGATTTTGTCTATTTGCTTGATTTTTGTTAAATATTGTGATTTATGTATCTACAGTGCCTGTGTTTTACTGTTTCTATTTCTACGTTTGGGAGTAGTGATATTTCTGGGACATGCTGGTAGATGAAGGGCTTATGGAAATGAATATCACTGTATCATTATGATAGAATGGTGATGGTGATGGAGTAGGACAGTTTGTCTTACCCTGGTGGCAGTCACAGTAAGCCCAGCCAATGGCACCGGAGCTCTGTCTAAAAAAGCACCATGGGTTGGATTCACGGTCAGGGTTTCTGCAGTAATTGTGCTCTCCCAGGCCACGACCAGGATACTGTTGCACATAATCAGGAAACTCTGTCCACTTCAAGCATGGTGACCCTGAATCCGTCTGAGACACTGTGCCATTGTAGTAGCCCAACTCAGTAAAACCTTCCGAACAGGAGAGAGGGACTGCAAAATAAAGAAGAAAACCAGAGGTTAGTTGTATAGTGTAATTCTTGCATGTGAACTAAATAAAGAGACACATACAGGATATTTCTGGAATTTAAAGGTCGTGTTTATATGAGATGCAGCTGCATGATGGCGCAGCAGGTAGCATCATTGTCACGATCTTGAGCTCCGGTTACTGTCTGTCCAGAATTTCTCATGTTCTCCCAACCTTTCACATGTATTTCCCCTGGATTCTCAGTTGTTTCCCTACTTTCCAAAAACATTCATGTATGTGAAATGTATGTGTAGGTGCAAATATTTGTGTGTATTAGTGGTCTGCAATGAATTGGCATCTCAGATGTATTCCCGCCTTACACCTACAGGATAGGATCCAGATGCACGATGACCCTGACCAGGATAAAGTGGTTACTAAAGATGAATGAATTAATAAATATGTGATATATGACACAGGGTGTCTGAAAAGCCTGCGTATGGGAATATGTTGAGGAAATATGTTGATACAAATATTGAGCAAAACAAATATTGAGCAAAATCTGCAAAAAACATGGCACAGCATGTGAAAGTGAATAGAGCATTTGTAGAGCACATGTTGTAAATAATAAATACACAATTATGTACATATAGCTTTACCTTGCATATTAATTACACAAAATAATTAATATATGAAACTAGTTCTTATTCACCATCCTTTAAGTCTGGAATAATCTCAGCAATAAGAAAAGGAAGAGAGACTTTTTGTATAAAGTTGCACAAGTCCATGTCTAGCAGGTTTCATGGCCAACAGCATATTGGAAGAGATGCATGCACTACAGCACTGCTGTGTTTATCTCCCATGAACACTTGCCTTGGCTCTCATGTCTTCTCAAAACTCATTCTGCATTCGGATTTTTCAACCGCAAACTTGGAGAGGGAAGAGTGTGGGCCGACAACAACTGGGCCGTTCTCCTGCCTTGCTCACAGCAAAGAAGAGCAGGATTACAGAAGGATCTGGTACAGAATGTTCCAGAAATGGGCCCATTTTCAAATCATCAAGATGGTGGAAGAGTGTTCTGACTAACCTTATCAGGCACCTGGAATATTTTCCCTGTTATGTAGGTCACTGGGCAATGAAGAATCAGGTTAGTTCATTTAAAATAAGGAACTTTAGGAAAATGGACTGAGAATAGTTGACTTTGAGGTTATTTAACTGATTTGTATTACCTGACCACATTGTATGTCTGACTGTTTCAATATATGGTCTATACACACATGGTAAAAATAACATGGAGTGAACATTCACATGCTGTGTGGAATGGAAACCCCTCCTGAAGACACTTCCTTGTACCATATGGGCTGTGAAATTTCAGTCACTGCAGAGCGTCTTTCCTCCAACAATCTGTCCGGATCATTCAACAGTCATTCTGATCCTTCAATAGTCAAAATCCACCTGTATAACTCCATATGTAGGCTGAAAATTCTTTTTCCAAGCATATCATTATCAAAGCCTATCATTGCATCAAACTAGCAACCTAATGGTGATTTGACAAGAAGAAAAGACTTATGCTAAAAGTCAAATATTGTGAATTCAAGTTATATGTGACCACAATAGCGATGTCTTTTGAGGGCATTTTAGGCCAGTTGAAATCAAATATCACTGAGAATCATCTCTCATGTGTCTCAGATTCAAAGTGATAAAAGGATTTAATTAGATAGACGTCAAAGAGCAGCTAGCAGCTTACGAGTGAGGAAATTATTTGATGGTGGATATGTTTAATGTATGATATGGAAGCACAATGTTGTAGTAATAAATAATTTTAGCATAACAAAATGTATGCTGAAAGCTTATTATTTCTTAAATCTCATGTATATCGCCAGACTGCAGGACTCAAAAGTCTCTGAAACTCAAGTATTTGCTCTTGCAGCCTTTCCTTCTGTTTGGAATCAAGGTTGACCGGTGTGTGTCAGCATAAGTCTCAGAAATGCCATAGAATGTTCTGAGGTTTTTGGCATCTTTCATAAATTGTGTCGTCGTTTGAAGGAGAGAAAGAAAATACAGTCAAGGTTGGAGAGAATTCAATCTGCTGGACTCGTTAATCTCCCTTTAATCGTATGATTCGTTCAATAGTCAAATCCAGAACACCATGACTCAGCAAATTCTTCATTCATACATCTTGCTACTTCAGTATACTGTAGATATTAAGGGTGCTCCAGTGTTATCTCCCAAAATTCATCACTGACACAGAAACACTTTGTTAATCACAGGCTGGAGTGACAAGCCAGCCGATGCTTTGTCACATCCTGAGCCAGGTTGGATGCATCACAAAGAGGTGGGTGATGTATGTGAGAGAGAGAGAGAGAGAGAGAGAGAGAGAGAGAGAGAGAGAGAGAGAGTGTTTGTGTGTAACAGAAAGGAGATGAATGGTCCCCCATTCAAGCTTAAAAAATGGACCAACTGCAATTAAGGCATAGCTGATTTAGAGATATAAGGCAGAATGACTAAGAGCTCTTTCAAAATGAGTTGTGCCAACTTCAGCATCACCCCAGGGGAAATCATTCATTGTGTATTTCAACTTAATTGAGTACATAAAGATGTGTGAAGGGGGTTGCAATAAACCTGCAGATAAAGTGGCTGTAAGAAAACTAAAAATCTGTCTTCTCACAGACCCAGGAAGTTCAACTTTCATTGCAAATGGATTTAAATAGTTTGTCAAATCTGCTTAGAAATTATCAAGAACACATCATCTTAGCACATATATTACTATAACATGAACTAGAGAAGGTAAAAATAAAATAAGAAGAAAATAGGATAAAATTTTCAGATGAATTTGGGGAAAGCACTTAAAGCATTCATTGTGTTGAACTATTTCAATTGCTTTTGGTTGATTTCATCATATCAAACTGCTGAAAGTCTGTATATTTTGAAAATAAACCTGATTTGCAATGTGGGTTGAATAATTTTGGTTGCAACTGTAACTATACTTATAACCCCATTAACCATCATAAAAAATACAAATTAAAAGAACATATTTCTTCTCGGCAACATGTCAGTGTGATGCTGTAATCTATATAATAAAACTAAAAGATGACATGTATATGAGGTGGAATCTATAGTGGGCATATTGTTGAAGATTCTTTATTTTTATAATACTAAGAATTGATTTATTAAGAATCTATTATTTAGGCTAATGCTAACATAACAGAAACAGCATATTCCTACAAAGTGTGATTATGATCTGTCTTGAAATATATTAAAGCCATCTGGTGAACCTGGAACTGTCACAGTGAATGGCTGGACCATGTTTTCTTTTTTATACTGCTGGAATTTGTGATATCAGTATTGAAATGGGCAAGTTTACAATACTGATCAATGTATTATGAAACCCGAATGTAATAAATACAAAAAAATACAAATTTTGTTGCAAACTATAATTACGTTGTAAAATTCTATACTCGTCCGTTGTATTTGTCCATGTTAGCCATCATTTCAGCGCGTTGAGGAGCTGCTTTTAAAGGCACTCTATAAAATAAAGATTATTATTATTATTATTATTATTATTATTATTATTATATTACTATCAGTTTCTACCAATCATTACTGTGGTGACGTTCTTCTTCATTTGATATGAAGAGTAAACAAAGTAAACAGAAATATGCACATAGATTAGATATGGGGTCTGGGACAGAATATCAAAGCTGTCAGAAGCACAAGGCTGCCAAAGAAACATCATGGGGGAGGGGACTGCAGCATTTTAGGTAGCTTTCCTACTTTCCTTTCTGGTCAAATATTAAAATAGTCAGAGACATGCAGTCCAGTCTGAGCTCAAAAGCCTATTTAGTTTCCACACAATCAAATTCAATTACAACAGAATGAGTCAGATAAAAAAATATCAAAGTGACATTATTTATGCATTTTTGTCGAAAAGATGGTGATGTATAAAATACATTGCACATTCACACTGGGGGGAAGGAAAGAAGGAAGCAGAAGCAAGGGCTCTTAGATTGGTGCTCTGTGGGTGATTATTCATGCTCCTCTCCTGCACTACTGAGTGAGCATGAGCAGAACAAATGGCAGCAGAAATCATATAATTCACACAAAGCAGCCGTATAGAGTCCTGGGACACATTACTTTTCAGTGCTGTGCATTGGGAATTCTTATCCCCTTTCCCACCAATAATCCATTTTCCCCTCCACAATAAGTTCTTGATACAGTTCATGTACACAACTGCACACATGGCAACTTTGTGTGCAAGCTATAATTGAGACAGGTACATTTATTTTTCTGTGTTCCTTTTTTGCAAAGTCTCAGTGTAATTTTATATGTAAAACTATGCAGCATATGCAGCATTCACACTGGGATGTTTTTCGAAGCACGAAAACGGTCAGTTTTTTGCCGCATTTTCTTGTGTTCACACCCATGCGTCATATCATCTGTTCCTGTTTTCAACAACACAACAAACCAAGCAGACTCTCTTTTTACGTTGTTTTTAGAATCTTTCAAAGCTGAGTTGTAAAGTACAGGATAGCTCGATTATTATTATTATTATATTTGTACTAAAAAGGTCACACGCTGAAGTCGCAGTATATTAGTCACACGTCTTCGCTTGATACGATTACGTAGGTCAGAGTTCGTAGCGGCGTTGTAAAGAAATTCCGAGCTTGCATTTCCGGTCTGTTGTTTTAGGATGTCTTTGAATGCAAGTGAATGGAGTGCTAAAGCCTAGTGTGACCGCAGCGGTATTAAACTCGGGCGATGCGCTGAATGAAAGTGCAGATTCACTTCCTGACAGTAGAGAAATACTCCGATACACAATATGGTGCTGTAGAACTTTTTGTTTATGACACTCATTTATCACTAAGAAGAAGAAGACAGCCAGTATTTACGTCTTTAAGCCTTTCACACACTTTGTGCGAACTAGATAAAGCACATATGCACTTTTATGAAATGTAGGGTATTTGGTGATTTGGCCACTGCTACAAATACTTATTTAAACTAAATCCTTAAAGTTTAACAGTATACTCTTTAAATAAGTTATTTGAATTATATTAAAGTCATAGTAATTGCATTCATATACTTATGGGAAGACATAGATTTATTATTATTTTTTTTATCGATTTTCTTTGGCGGGGTGGGTATAAGGCAACTATTGTTGTGCCCAAAAATATTAATGTTCCTGTTCACTTTGATTAAGTGTTGAATATGAATAGTCTTTTTCTGTGGTCAAAATGATAATACAGAGATCCAATAATGGGACACTTACAGTGCCTTGCGAAAGTATTCGGCCCCCTTGAACTGTTCGACCTTTTGCCACATTTCAGGCCTCAAACATAAAGAT
>JAFFST010048998.1:871-21923 GCA_022414735.1 Noturus placidus | reverse complement strand
AATTTCAGTCTCTCGATGTGCAAATCTGATAGAGACATACCCCAAGCGACTTACAGCTGTAATCGCAGCAAAAGGTGGCGCTACAAAGTATTAACTAAAGGGGGCTGAATAATTTTGCTCGCCCAATTTTTCAGTTTTTTATTTGTTGAAAAAGTTTGAAATATCCAATAAATTTCGTTCCACTTCATGATTGTGTCCCACCTGTTGTTGATTCTTCACAAAAAATTACAGTTTTATATCTTTATGTTTGAGGCCTGAAATGTGGCAAAAGGTCGAACAGTTCAAGGGGGCCGAATACTTTCGCAAGGCACTGTACATTTCAGAGGATACCTTGTTTATGTTTATAGGCAGAAGGATTTATTAGCAGTAAAATTTTACGCTTTGACGCCACAGGACGTGTGAATACTCTCATTGACAGCCATTGGGGCATTAAACAGACTTCCCAGTGTAAAATTTCCCAGTGTAAATGGGCCTAAAGATTGTGTCAATAAGACTAGAGATGTCATCATCTCGGATGACAAAATGGTCTTCGTCGCTTCAACAGACAACTTAGTAATTAGTTTGAGGTCTCCGGAACTGGGATCCTGCGGGTCCAGTCGTTGGATCAGGGGGTCAGATATTAAGCTTGTGGGACAAAGAACGGCCATGTTGGCTAACATGGGAGAATATTGGGTGCTTGTGAGGGGCTGCATCTTGCATTCACATTCATCGTCAGTATCTGTTTAAACATGGTCATAGTCATGATAGATTAAATCACTAAATTGTTCCTGTTTTGTGCGAAATTGCAAGATTCCGAATTCCTTAGTTAGTGTACAGGAGTTTGATTCAAAATCAGTCCTGCACACACCTCTGAGACTAAAGAAATAACTTCCATTATTTTGGCCTGGACATTGCTAATAGCCACAATGACACTTTGGCAATGCAAATGAGATTACAAAGAAAGAAAACGCTGACCCACTTACATCTGATACTTGAGCTGTCGCCAAAAGCTATTGAAAGAATCTTTTTATTGGAAAAGTAATGACTGTCAAAACACAAATAGCTCAATCTGAGTCCTATCTACTAAAGACCCCATGCAGCCCTCTGATTGGCTGAGCCTGTCTGTGCTGTTTATCAGTCCTGATGCAGTTGCCTCAAAGCACTGAGTCATTACCATTATGGGATTGATGCTGGGTAATTTAATGCTGTTGGGGTGTACGAGAAAAAAAAGAGGAAAAAGCCTGATAAGAATCAGTATAAGATCAAAAACCATCACGGGGTAGCTGCCTTCATCATCCTGCCAGACGTCTTATTACTCACAACCTGAATCATGGCTAGAATGTGCCATATTTAAAAGCTCTGAGGACAGTTAATTAATGACTTATGCACAGCCTTATTTGATATCATATCCCCAATTCTTATGTGCATCATGTAGTTCTATTATCCATTTTCAATGCTTTGTAAAATTGTCACGTGTCATGACACTTACCTGTATTCTGAACTGCATTCAAGTAGCTATCATCACCAATCACCTGCAGAAAGGATATGCAAAATGTTCAGATGTAGAAGCTGACAGAATTATGAAGAGATGTTCAGCCTGAGCTGGTGCTTGTTTTTCAAGAAAAACAGAGTTTTACGGTATCTTCTTAAACGTGACACATTTAAACAGCAGTGCGTTCTGTCTCTTCCCACACTCTCTCACACAACTCAGCAGCAGCAGCCATGAGAGGCTTTGTGGCAGAACTACAGACAGGATAATAGATGATATCTGCTAAATATTTAATGTTGTTTAAATATTTAAATATTTAAACATTTTATATCTGCTTTTTCTTGTACTGTGCTGTAATTGTCATATAATAGCTAGAATAATTTGGTGCCGAATCTCATTGTATTTTCCTTAAGTTAAATAAACCTACTTATGACGTACTGTGCTGCCTATATGATGACTGTGTCACTATCCTGTTCCTGTCTCTGGAGGTTAGGAGTGTTTCAATGTAGGCTGTACTTTACAATCAGTATTGTGTCTGAAATCCATCATCAAATTTAACCATCACATTCAATTTTCAGTAATCCTCTTTACGCCAGTGATGAATTAGATAACAAATGGGTGACACTGACTCATTTGTCTATGAATAAAATCAACCGAGTGCTCTAAAATGTTTTGGCATACACATAATTTATGTGATCTTCAAGTTGAAATACCCCCAACATATAATAATGATGTAGCCTCAAATTACACATGAGATTTGAAATCTCACCATAGAAGTGGTTGGAGAGCTTAACTGTCAAATTCTAGACATTCACACAGCCTTGACCTCACACCTTAGGATTAGCAGGATTAGCTTCATAAATTTCCTTCAACAGTGACACTGAGCTCATATGCTGGCTACATGACTCCTACAAAACCAGCATGATATTTCAAGCAGGAAATTGAAGGAATGGTGGCACATATACATAATTCGTATGATTTTCTTTCCTGAGTTTTGATATTTGTGTTATTGGTTTTGTGGAAATTTTTAAAAAATACTTTTATCTGAAAACTTTGTGCCAGACATCCCAATATTTTTTTAGTGTTACAGATGGAACAAAAAAGTTATAATATCTGTTGTAATATCTGTGCAGCATTTTCTCACTGAATTTGATTGGCAGTGGAACATAAGAAACCTAATAGAAAAGCAATTAAAGGCTTAGTTTCAGTCATGGTCACCAAGCTGACCTTGGCCAAAGACATTGTGTTCATAAATTTATTTCTTGATATTTCCTTGAGCTGCACTTTACAAGGTCGCTCTTCGAAGTCTAATTTTTTCTGGACAATAATGTGGCTTATTTGAGGCCTCGTTTATAACTGAAGCAAAGGCATAGATATAAAATACATTTAAGCACTACAAACCATTAGATATTCTGTTTTTGTACAAGCAAATGCATTAATATAAAGAGAATCAAAGGCTTCTTCATATTTTAATGTATTTATTCTCTCCACTCTGTAGTAATTTACCCAACATGTAGCTTCACATTAGGGTGCATGTCTGTAGAGCAAAACACGAGAATGACTTGATTAATTTACAAGTACTCTAGGGACCGAGCAAGGTACCAGCAAGCTAATTGTGTTACATACAGATACAAGACTCAGTTATGAGCTGTGATATTTGTGCTCATATCAACACACTGCGGTCAGTTAAATCCATAATTGCATCTGTCAATCCTCCACTCAAGCAGCAGCTGAGACCAGGCGATGCCAGCTGTGGTACATCCTGACAGCAAAGGAAACACACCTAAGGAGAAACCTTCTTATTAAAACAGTGTCTAAGGCTGCTCCTCATGTGGCAATTTACACCACAGTAACCCTGATTTTATGTCACCCAAAACATGCGGTGTGGTAAGAGTTTACCTTCTACAGCATCCTGTAGTGTTATATTTATATAGATATATTTAGTATATAATCAGAGAATATAAACAATAGACCAATGAGAAAACTTTCGAAAATTAAGAATGAAAATTATGAAAATGGCAGAAAGCACAAATCCTTTAAAATGAAATGAAACATTTCACTGCTGTAGTATTACTGCTTGCTGTTCTGATCAAATAAATGACAACACTCTTAATACTGACAGTGATAGATAGTAAAGATCACAATTAAGACTATCCTCTGAATTGCAACATGTCTGGGGTCCCCAGATTCATTTGTTAGTAGTGTAGAATCACCATAATGTTGAGAAAATACTACACAGAAGGTATATATACTTATTGATATCTCTTTGCCACAACAGATGTTTTGATACAGATGCCTTATTGTCTAGGAACTGAAGTCAACTACATATTATACAGAGATTTCATTTGTTGATTGAGATTTCACCTCTGTGATATGTAGTGCATGAATATGCAGAAATGTATTTGCGATTATGGACATTTCCTGTACATTTTAGCCTCTACCTACAATCAATTAGGTAACAAATATACACATGCTCTAGATTTCTTGTGATTAAAATCCAGTATAGTAGCCTATACAGTCTATTTTGTCTCTCCTGTCTGTCTTTCTGTCAATAGCAGCATAATATACCTGAGCACACCCATTAAAAACATTAGCCGCCATATGAATGTGGGTCATCTTTGCAAGGGTTTCATAGCCTGCAGTGTCATATAGAAAATTTCTATTATGCTAATTAAACACTAATGTATTTAAGCAGTCAAACTACAGGCTATTACATGATATTTTTGCATGAGGAAATGCATTAAATATAGGACAATACATGACAACTAAATCTCTGCACTCTATAGTCATTTAGCCAACGTAATTCTGATGACCAGTAATAATATGTAAGGAACACTGATACTGGTGCACATGCCATCTAAACAACCCCGAGTCATATATTCGACTTTTCCTATCTACAAAGCGCTTGTTCCTGTTCTAGGGGGTTGCGGCGACGCCTGGATCCATTCCGGTGCTTTATTGAACAATGAGAGCAGGATACAGTAACACGCTGCAGTGTGATGAATGAAAGATCCACTTTTCGTTCCAAGTGCAGACACAATGCGTCAAGAGAGATGAACAAGCAGTGACTTTCTGAATTCTAGGTTGTGTAAATGCCGTATTCTGTTCATTGTACGGAGCAGGAGATGCTGTAGGTGTAGTCTTACCTCAGCCAGCGCGGCCAGCCAGCAGCAGCAGGCGCTGATCAGGGCCACGGTCCCCCACGGGCGCGACTCCATCCCTATCTCTGACCGCCAAGCGCAGGCATGGTCCAGCTCTCCAGCCCACTTCTGCAGTGAAAGCTCGGTTTACCTCCGAGCCAGCGTGGATCTGATCAAGCTTCTGCGTCTAACGTTCTGAGAGGCTCGGCTCATGGGCGCGGCTTAGAGACGTTCATTTTCCAGAGGGGAGAGAGGGGCTCCTGGATCCCTCCTTTCTCATCCAAACACACACACACACACACACACACACACCCTCTGTGCTCCTTCTCACCCCCTCCTGCAGCAGGTTAATGCCTGATGGCTGATCGCTGATGTGTGGTGTCACGCGTAATGTACACACACACACACACACACACACACACCGCTCAGAATGTCCAGATTACGCACAGCGCGCTGTGTGCGTAACCGCCCGTAGCAGCCAGAAAAAAATCTGGGTGAGGCTGCCTGCCTCGTGCTTTCGTTTTTAATTAGATAAATAAATACATAAATAAATGAATGTTTTAAAAAATACGATAACATCTCCATGATCACGACTAAAACAGTCCAGAAATGTATAAAGATTGCTGGATATTTGTAGTCAGTTCAATGCTATTGGTATACCAGTGTCAATGTTAGGCAATGAACACGATTAATAAAGCAACAAAGTCGAGCTATATGATTGATAGAATTGTATTTTGTAATAAAAATATAATCTTAAATCACGCCTCTGATGGGTCTTTTACTCCTACAGTATACAGTTCACACAGAGGCCTAGTAACTAAGGTCAGCTGAATTAAATGAAATCACATTGGATTCCAAATGTCATTTAAAAATAGTAATCGTTTAGCCTTACAGTGGGTGTGGGTTCACTTAAACTGGACAGATGATTTTTTTGTTATCCAGTTGTCTTGAGCATGTACCCACTGTAGCCTCAGATTCCTGCTGTTGTCAGATATGAGTGGAATCTGTTTTATTCTGTCCGCCTCACAATTTGATGTGTTGTGCAGTTTGAGATGTATTTTGCTTACAATAGTCATAAAGAATAGTTATTTGAGTTACTGTAGCCTTTCTGTCAGACTGATGTGTGTGTGTGTGTGTGTGTGTGTAAAAATCTCAAGAGATCAGCAGTATCTGAAACACCCAAACCGACCATGTGGCACCATAAACCATGCCACGGTTAATGTCACATTTACCCTCATTCTGATGTTTGATGTGAACATTAAGTGAAGCTCTTTATCTGTATATGCATTGTGTTGAATTGTGTTGCATTACAAGTTATGCATTGTGGTGCTGCCATATGATTGGGTAATTGCATGAATGAGCAGGGGTTCAGATGGTCCTATTAAAATAGCCACTAAGTGTAGGTAATAATTAATGTGCTCTTATCCTACCTTTGATTCACCACTGCATTTCAGTCATATTGTGTCTACACAATAAAATTGACCAATTTACATAGAGTTGTGTAATTTATTATAGCCCACTAAGCTACATATTTGTGGCATAATGTAGTAAGAAAACTTTCACTAGAGTTTTACATTTACAACATTTAACATATCTATCCACATGTGTTTACCTTGTATCTTTCCATTCACAGTAAGAAAAACAGAGTCTATAAGGACTAAAGATAATACACACTACATACCTCATACTACACCTACAAGCGTTGAGCAGCTGTTGCTTTATTCCAAAGGCCCTTTGGGGTTCTGTAAAGGTTCACTTTAGTGAGCTAATAACCCAACGGATACCTTATAGAACTGTTGAAGGTAGTGCATATTAATTGTAGCTTTACGAAATAGTGTAGGAAATAGATATTCATATTTTTGCTATTTAATATACTACCAGTACATATATCCACTTCAAATTTACAAATACTCATAGGCATAAACAAAGATATGTTAAAAACAAAATTTAAGTAACAAAACAGGGAAAAGGAATTAGGACACCTATGAAACTGGTGTCATTACACATTGCCATTGCTTGAGAAGATTTTACACAAGTAGCAATCATGATTATTCCGGTTATAAGGGACAGTTTGTTTGACAATATGTAGTTTATGGAACCACAACTAATAGTCACCCTGTCAGGTGTGCCAGGTAAGGTGAGAGGTACACAGCAAAATCCCCAGTGTTGATTTAACACCCAGAGTGTTGACTTTACACCCTACAGTGTTTATATAAGTCCATTTGGACACAAATTAACACTCTGGGTGTTAATTCAATACTAGGGATTTTCCTGTGTACAAGCCAGCAGACACTCAAAAGAGCTGCAGGACAACCTAAAAGCAGCAGGAACAACAGTTATACACAATAATAATAAGCAATGAACTGCATCACAATCAAATCCTTTGGCAATAATTCAGCTAGTTATGTTTGGACAAAGAACAGTTATGCATATGATCCCAGGAGCACCATATCTAAAATTAAGTACAGACATGATGTGGGGCTGCTCCACTGCAAACAGTACTGAGGCATTACACTCATAAAAGGAATCATGAATGGAGCGATGTACAGGGAAATATTACAGGAGAATTTAATCTCATCAGCCAAGTGAATCTGGAGAAGATGGATGTTTCCATAAATGACCCCATAAGACCTTCATAGGACCTTTGAAACAAGGTTTCTTGAAGGACGTTAAAGGCTTCTAAAAGGGAGAAACCCCGAAGAACCCAGAAAAGGCCCATCCATCCATCCTCTACCGCTTACTCCTTTATCAGGGTCACGGGGAACCTGGAGCCTATCCTAGGAAGCATCGGGCACAAGGCGGGGTACACCCTGGACAGGGTGCCAGTCCATCGCAGACCCTGAAAAAGTGTTCCAGGAAAGTTTGTTACTCCATATAATGTTACTCCTTATACTCCTAATTATATTGGTTGGTTATACCAGAGACTTATAATCCTATGGAGGAAAACACAGAGTCCTATGATTATGCCAAATTAAAATATTAGAAAAAAGGTTAAATCCATAACCCTGAAACATTACAATGAATTGTCCCTTTGAAGGAACTTAAAAAGGTTCTTTATAAAAGCCCACAAAGTGTTTCCCTATCCCGAGTGAAGCTAAAAACTTTAGGAAGCTTTACAATACAATGAGTCATTTACAAACCCTTTGTAAGTAAGAGTGTAAATTTGGACAAAATAATAAAGTTTTTTTTTTTTGTGGTCTCTTTAATGGTGTATTATCTGCATTTGCAACTATTCTAATGAAAACTATTCTAAGTAAAGCTTAATCAGCTCAAAGGACCCTTGTTCATGGCAATTAATAATCCATCTTACTTTCCTCTGAAGATTATAAAATTAATTTATTTTCAACATTTGTTCACTTCAGAACTTCCGGTGTACTTACATAATGCAAAAGAATACAGCGCTGTGAAAAAGTAAGTTCTTTTGTTTTTGTTTATATCTCAGACTACTGTAAACAGTTTTAAAACTTCAAATGAAATACAACATAAAACAAAGGCAACCTGAGTAAACACACAATACATGTTTTATTTATTTATTTATTTTACTGAAGCAAAAAAAAAAGTTATCCAAAACCTATCACCAATGTGAAAAACTAACTGCCTCCTTAAACTTAAAATCTGGTTGTGCCACCTTTAGCAGCAATAACTGCAAACAAACAATAACTGGAGATCGGACTTTCATTAACTTCTAGGCCTAGGATTTACTCCTATACTTTGGATTGTTGTCTTGCTGCATAATCCAGTTGTGCTTGAGTTTCAACTTACAAACTGAAGACAAGACATTCTCCTTTAGGATTTTCTGGTAGAGAGCAGAATTCATGTTTCCCTCAATTACTGCAAGTTGCCCAGACCCTGAAGCAGCAAAGCATCCCCACACCATCACACTTCCACCACCATGCTTCACCATAAACATGATGTTTTTTTTTTTTTTTGTAGAATTCAGTGTTTGCTTTATGACAGATGTAACGGGACCCATGTCTTCCAAACAATTCCACTTTTAATTTATCAATCCACAGAACATATGGTTTAAGATCATCAAGGTGTGTTTTGGCAAAATTCAGATGAGCCTAAACGTTCTCCTGGCTTAGCAGTGGTTTTCACGTCGCCTCTTCCATGAAGGTAATTTTTTCCCAGTGTCTTTCTGATAGTGGAGACATGAACAGTAACCTTTATTGATCCAAGAGAAGCCTGTAGGTCCTTTGATGTTGTCCTTGGCTCTTTTGTGACTTGCTGGATGAGTAGTTGCTGTGCACTTGGAGGAATTTTGGAGACAACAACTGTGTGTCTAGATATAAAAACACACTGTTTTTCATGTCCTGTTACCTAGGGTATAAATATGAGGTTCCACACATGCAAAATCCCTTGGTTATCCATTACTATGGAAAAGCAAAGAGCTTTCAACCCAAGAGAGGTAGATATTTGTTAACCTGGATAAATCAAGATATGGATATAAAAATACATAAGCACAAAAACAGCATTATGTTTGGACCCATGAACACATAGTCCATGAACACAAAGGAAGGAGCCCAAATGTAGTTATTGTCGAATCGCACAATTTAGTTGCTTCAAACTTCAAAATCAACTGCTTTCAACAAAATGATAAGTGAAACATACCTTCAAATCAACAAAGAAATGGGCAAAGAGACACAAAATCAATGATCAGTCAGAGGGTAGTTCACATGCACAAAGCTAAATACTGTATACTGTATAAATATTAAAATAAATTAAAATGTTATGAATGCTCTACAAATAGCCCCAATCTTGTTAGAGACTCAATGCTGTTTTTCTCTTCAGTCAACTTTCACAGGGAAGAATCCAATTTAGATTTTTCAAATCCTCTAGTAATTATACAAAAGCATTTTGCAAAATTTTACACATTCTTTCAGTTAGTGCTATTCACAAATAACTGACATAGCATGCTGGCATATAATAGTACAAACAACAGCTGGAAGCCCATAGGTGACCTTTCTGCTAGTGGCATTCACACTAGCCGATTGAAACAGCACTCCCACACCACCATGCATATTCCACTCTCAGATCATGCATTCATCCCCCCACACATTTGACCTCTTTCCTAATATACTGCATTATACACTCATCATTGCCTCTGTACTTCAGTAATCTGCTCCCTCGATAAACATTGCCTTTAATGGAGGAGACAGAATCGTCTACATTTTCTACAGATACTGCCGTTGTCATGGCAACACAATGGTTAAATTGCTGGCAGCCCCTCCAACTCTCATTGCAAATTTAAGGACCTTACAGACACAACAGTCTTTGTGCTGCCAGTACAGTCGTGACAATAATAAAAAAAATTACCCTGCAGGAGTTTAGGAAGCTAAATGTTTAAACATGTCAAAAGGTTTTAAATGAAGCAGCAGGAAACTGTGTTTAGTCAATGAAAATCTCAGTGAATCGCTTAAGACCACTGGGTAATACAGCTAATATTCTTAGTCTTTCTTCACAAAATCAAAGCTTTTCTATGCACTCAAACATGCAGGTACACAGGAACATGTACACATGCACATATAGGAGTGATGTTTTTATAACTCCCAGGCCAGAAAGGAACC
This sequence comes from Noturus placidus, assembly GCA_022414735.1. Classification (NCBI taxonomy): domain Eukaryota; kingdom Metazoa; phylum Chordata; class Actinopteri; order Siluriformes; family Ictaluridae; genus Noturus; species Noturus placidus. Next base: position 11,748 of record JAFFST010048998.1, on the reverse strand, counting down.
AGTTCCAAATCCTATTAACTCCTTCTGTTGAAACTAATTCCAACCGAAGCTAATTCCTAATAAAGAGTCATGAAGAATCTCCCAGGACAAATACATGTTTATGCCAAGGTATCATTGTTCTCTACCTCAATTATAGCATTATCAAACTTCATCAATGTTGACTGAACAGAACTTAGGCTTATAGGCATATAGGCTTAAACAGACAAAGCCAGAGAGACAGACACACATTAAATACATACATTAAATTACATAAATAGAGATAAATTAATTGTTGCCATATGGCAACACCATGCAGTAAAGGGTTAATATGCTTTTTGAACATTGACATGCTTTAAAAAAAAAAACATCAACTCATCTTATAAAAATGTGAGTAAATGTTTCTTTTTAAATCAGAACACTTTAAAACACAGGGCGGCTGTGGCTCAGTCGGTAGAGCGGGTTGTCCACTAATCCACGAATCGTGGGGTTGGCGGTTCGAATCCCGGCCCGGGTGATCCCATGCCGAAGTGTCCTTGGGCAAGACACTGAACCCTAAGTTGCCCCCGATGGCAAGCTAGCACCTTGCATGGAAGCTCTGCTACCATTGGTGTGTGAGTGTGCACTTGTAAGTCGCTTTGGATAAAAGCGTCTGCTAAATGAATAAATGTAAATGTAAAATCTACAAACTCCTAAGTGTGAAGTTTGTGCCATAGCTTTTATTATCCTTATCTGTTCCGAATGTGGAAGCAGTTGAGGGGCAGATCATTTATCATCAGCAGCCGCAGGGGCTCTGAATGTTGTTGTGTGATAGTGTTTCAAGTGGGGTGGGCTGTAGAAAACACAGGAGGCTTCATGGATTTTTTTCTGTTTTTAATCTTACCACCAATGTGATTACCACTACATGATGTCCAAAATAGAGAAGAGATTCATAGTACTTAAATAATGAAAATATCAGGGGAATAAGAGCATTTATACATTTAAAACCTCAGAATTCATTAATCCAGGGTGATTAACTTGCTTATTTGTTATGACAAAATTTAGACCTTTTCCTAAACACAACTGTGAAAAGATTATCTATATTTCACAAAACACGTCATGCTTTCTCTTTCAACAAACTGCAAATATTTTTCCAGTTCTTTTTAACCAAAACACATTAAAAGAAATTACCATGACATCGAAACATATTTTTAAGGTTCAAGCTGGAAACAACCATTTACTGTACATGCTTTACTTACCAGCACCAAATTTCTAAATGTTAATGAATATTGTGGGCAAATGTTGGAAAAAAATTCTCAGTTTTGTCACAGTTTCCTAACCTTTCTTTTGATATTTGTCATCTGATAATTATGATACTAAGTGATATTTAAAGAATAAAATACATCAGGGTGTGCTGTTGGAGCAGTGGTTACCAACTCTGTTCCTGGAGACCTACGTTCCTGGAGACTTTAGATCATACCATAATCATGCCCACCTGACCATCTAGTCATTGACTTAAGATGTTGTTCATCAACTAAAACAGGTTTGATTTTGATTTGAGATTAAACCTGCACGAAAATAGATCTGAAGGAAGAGGGCTGGAGATCACTGTGTTAGAGGAAAATAGCCAGAGACAGGGTGGTGTGGTGTTACCACCTTAAAGCTGATTACATTCCTATAACAGCACATCCAGAAGTGTTTTAATCATTTTATATTAAAGCAATATACCAAATATATTTTTATTTATTAATACTTTTTACCTGTTTATGGTTATATTTAATGTTGTGGAACAGCCATAAAACAAGTTCTTGTTATCACTTACATTATAGCAGCTATTAAAATACATTGTGAAACAGAATAGGAACAGGGACCGCTTTACCTCATGGCTACAAAGTGCTGCCACAGGAGACTCCACAAATGTTCCTCCATAAATGAATAAACTGTGTCCAAGCTTAATTGTCTCAAATATTATATATATTTGACCCTGTCCAGGGTGTACCCCGCCTTGTGCCCGATGCTCCCTGGGATAGGCTCCAGGTTCCCCGTGACCCTGATAAGGAGTAAGCGGTTGAAGATGGATGGATGGATGTTCCTTTTTAATATATTTCCGTTTGTTAAGGAAAAAAGTATTTCTTGACAGAAAGAGAATTGCAGTGGACTCACTGACCTGTTTATCAGTCTGCCAAACACAGTGTGCTTCCAGACTGCTGAAGTAGTGTTCATTTATGCTTTTCTAGCAAATCTACACCTGACCTTGCTGTCCTTTAAGGGGGGGGGGGGGGGGGGGGGGAAGAGAGAGAGAGAGCTGCATTCACAAGGCGCCATCTAGCGGGTTGTATAAATAATGCCTTTTTTTCTGATTGAATACAAAGGATCGGAATGATCCTGATTTACATACAGAAGCACCGCATATTTTGATCGGACAGCATCGGACTGTTTAGTCTATTCACACTCGACAATATTTATAAATAAATAACATTAACGTTCAATCAGACAAACGCATATACAAGATAGGGTTTTTAGTTTACCATTGAGCTTTAATGTTTAGAATATAATCGTAATTAAAATATAACCTTAAATCAATAATTATATAGCTAGATGTAAAGCTAAATAATACGGATTAAATACAATTCAAAACAATTTGATGAAGCTAAATCCACTAAATTGCTCCTCTGTCTTTGTTGTCGGACCAGGCAAAGCTCCGGATGTTCCGCCCAGTTTATAATGACGCAATGATTGACATTGCGACCAACAACACAACGTACGAGTGGCCCTTGATTGACAGTAACACCGACCAATGAGCACTAGAAATCAAACAGCTATGGCGACAGTGGACCGTCTGCTGATTTGCAACCCGCCGAAACAGCATCGAGGAAGAAGGAGGCCTTCGGTCGGTTCGCCATGGACTGTTCCAGGATCAGTACCATTTAAATAGGACTATAACTGTAGCGCGGTGAGTAAGAATACCGTCAGTAACTTTTAACAGATTCAAGCCTAGCGGTGTAAATCATAAGTAATGCGGGATTGTGTGTGGTTGATAGGAAACCCGGCCATATTACATTTCAACATGACCCCCCTTCCCTGCAAGAGGCTTTGGCCTGCTCGGGCAGTGTTCATACAAACAAGTGGATTATCCGTCTCTTTAAAGTGTGCCCTTGTGGCATTGCATTGCTGAGTGAGCTATTTTTGTATTTGGGGGGAATCAAGGTTTGTTTAGCAGGCTGTCATATGTAGCAGTCTAGCTACTCGGTTTCCTCTAAGGGAACTTGTTTAATAGACAGGTCGGGTTCCGAATTTCCGTAGATACCTCAAGCCTAATTATATGTAGACCTGGGAGTCGCTCCCATAAAGAACTGATTCGCTGAGTCTAGGCGAATCAAGAGTCGACTCCAAAATTGATTCGTCGCACAAACGACGCTGCTGATGGAGGAAATGTTGTACTCCAGAGTTCACGTACGCGCGTGCAGTGATTTGCAGTTAACACACTGTACTCTAGTTAGTTATTTTGAAGTAAGTGAAAGTGAGTTATAAAGATGTGACGAAAAATAACGTTTTCTTTCTTATTTCTAGTGTTTTTTGGGGAACCAGACACTGTTTTGATATCACATTGCAGTAAAAGCCCTCCAAATGACTCTTCTGCTGTAATTTTGCAAGAAGAGACAAGAAATAATTACAAGTACTTTGTTGAAACCAAGCAAAACTCTGTTTCAGAAGAGACTTGGCAAAAATGGATCCATCCTCTGGAATGCACATGGCCACTGTTCCCCCAAACAGTGAGGTGGTCCATGTGACTGTTGGGAATCCTATCATAACAATGTATCAGACTCCGCCACAGGCCCCCAACATTGCGCAGATCATTACACAACATGTCCTGCCACAAGATGTCACCTGTCAAAGTGTACCACATACAGTTCAGATAGCATCACAAGTACAGGCTTCAATGCATGGCCATGTTCAAGGACGGAGTCAATCTCAAAGCCATGGCCAATCACAGACTCACATGCAGTCTCAAAGTCATGTGCAATCACAGAGTCACATGCAGTCTCAAAGTCATGTACAATCACAGAGTCACATGCAGTCTCAAAGTCATGTACAATCACAGAGTCACATGCAGTCTCAAAGTCATGGACAGTCGCAGAGTCATGTGCATTCTCAAAGCCATAGGCCATCACAAGTTCATGTTCCACAAGGCTCATCACAAAGTGAGAGTGTCGCAGTATCTCAGGATGGTGCCAGATCATCACTGCAGGTCCCCTTCGCGGAAGTCGCTTCTCTGCTGGATCCTAACATGAAGAGCTCAAAAGCCAGAAAGTACGAAATCCATTACGAGGAAGTAAAACGGAGGCTGGAACCACCCGAGAAGATGTCCCTCAGATCTCTGGCTGCCTATACTAGAGTGAGTCGGGGTCCAGCCAGTAAAAAAACCCTCCTGGAATCGCTGAATGTGTTTGGCCTGTCACCAAGCACCAACACGGCAGTATCTAGTACTTTCTCCAAACTCACTGAGGGTGAGGTTTACCTATTACAACAATGAATGAAACTCTGATTATAAAATTGCTTTATTTAGATCAATAACATGTTTAAAGATTTACAGTTAACATCAGCTATGTCATTTATAGTTAAGGTACACTAAATACATAATGCACATACATAATATACTAAATAATTAGCAACTTACTACAATATACTTTAGTATTGCCTTGTGCTCATTTTGAAAATTTATATATATATATTTTTTATACAGGTGACACAGCAGCACTATGTAAAGACATGAAGGACTTTTCCTTACAGTATGTGGATTATGAAAATATGGCAAAACAGTTACTGCCAGAGACAAACCAGGTTCAGCACTGGTCAAAAATAATTGAGACAAGGTAAATTGTTGTATACTACAATGTATGCAGTTAGCGGATATTTTTTTGTCCTATATTTATAGGTTTTATTTATTTATTTATTTATTTATTTTTACAGAAATCAGGATATACTAGTTTTAAATGTAGATGCTTTGATCCTGAAAATGGTTTTGATAAGTTACTGGGCTATGTCTTGACGATATTGCTTTTGGTAAATGTAATTGTTGGAGAAATAACTTATTTGTTGGATTTGTCTCTCAGGAATTATCTGGAAGAGATGCGAAAAGTTTTCAAAGACCCCATTAACAGCCGCCTGTTCTCCAATGTCACACATGGCCTTGGTAATGGCATGATGGATGTTGCCCTAGACATCATTGATACTGTCATTGACCGGCAGATTCGCATCCTCTCAGGGAACACTGATCCTAAACCTGAGCCACCTGTCAGGAGGATCCGAAAACGCACACGCAAACCCAAGACTACCATGGAGGATGGCAAACCCAAAGAGAAAGCAAAAAGAAGCAGAAAGAAAGACAAACAGATTCGATTGGACACTGTTGACCCACAGGTTCCACAGTCTACAGACATAGAGAGCAGTGTACTCACTCTGGTGTCTGTAGGATATGAGACCATATCGAGTGGCCTCAGTGCCACCAGCACAGGTTTATCGTAGTGTTGAGACTGATGTACGCTTACAGCACTGTGAGCATGCTGAGTATTGAATAAAAGCACATTTTAGCTTTGTTTTTTTTTTTGTTTTTTTAGATTTTGTTTAAATGCCTTCACCTAAATGTTCTGTATTTCTTTTGGGTGTCTAAAATGTTGCATTAGGAAGGGTGAGTGGTTTATGTCATCCAAGAAATCAGCTTTTTTTTCCAAGCATCATTTGTTAGATTCCTGTTTTTTTTTTTACCGGACAAACATACAATTAGGCTCTGTAATCTTGAAAGAAATCAAACTGATGTTTTGTGACGTGCAGAGTATGATTCAGATGAATAAAAAAGGTCTGAAAAGTCATTGATATGAGATGTAATGTATTCACAATTCTATTGTCATCACAACATTTTATTTGGAATATTCATCATCTTTGAAGTGAAGAGGGGTATTTCATTTCCTTTTTCATTGTACATGTATATTTGAGGAATTAGTTGAAGCTTGTATTTAGAAATTACTTTAGACTGTTTATATGTGTGTAATAAATCTTTAGTAGATTTATTTTGCTGCCTTCATATTTAATAGTATCTTGTAGTCTCTATCATGGATTTTAGTTTAATTCGGTTAATTCTGCTGCTTTATTTGATTCACTTTGGTTATCTATATTTGTTTTGAGTCTCACTGCATCCCAAACATAATCTCTCTGTCAGGTATAAACGTCTGAGCTGCCCACGCAGAGCTGTGCAGCCGAGGAGCTCCCCGGGCGACACGGCCAGGGTATAGCAGCAGCAGCAGCGCGGAGACAGCAGCGGGAGAACACAGGAGCCTGGGGCAGATGAGAGTCAGCCACAGTGGAGCCAGAGCTGAAAGAGGTAAGTGAGGAACACAACAACACTGAAACAAACACAGCACCCAGTGATAGCACTGACAGCCATGCCGATGCTAACAATGAATCCAACACCAAAGAAAGATTTAATTGCAAACCCCCTATAATGCTATAGGTATCAGAGTCAGCTGTGACCCTGGCCCTCATGTCCACATTGAGTATGATCATAACGCCATACAACAGAAGAACCCACAGGCACTGAGCAACACTACTGATAAAAATAAAGCTGAGCAGAAAACAGCGAGAGAGAAGATGGACAAGGTGGTAGAATCGTCCAAACAGCCACAGCACAATGTTGTGATGCAGGAGAACCAGGGCCCAGAGTGCAGCACAGAAGTTACATCAATCTAGATCAGCTAAATACTTTACATTTTTTTTTTAGAACAACCTGAACAACTTCACACCACAGAACAGTTAAACTGGTTTTTAGAATTGACTAAAGGAAAACTGAACATATCACTACTTCACGAACAAAAAATGTAAAATAAAATCTGCACACGCAACAATAAATGAAAACCTGAATGTGCTGTTACCACAGAGACGGTTCAGACTGAGAAAATGGACATCAGCTGCAAGAAAAGCCTTACTATAAACAGGGCTATGGACTTTTATACTGATCTATGACTATAATGTAGCATAGAATATAATGTATTTACAGTAAGACTGAAGGGGTTTGGGGTTTCTAGGTGGTGGGTCTGATGGGTTTCCTTAAAAAAATGTAAATATACCACACTGAAGCATTAAAGGCATTTTAAAAGTAAAAAAAAGTCTCACTCTCTCTCTCACTAATCAGCCATAACAGTAAAACCCCCTGCCTGATATTGTGTAGGTCCCCCTTGTTCCACTAAAACAGTTCTGACACTTCGAGGCATGGACTCCACAAGAGCTCTGAAGGTGTGCTGTGGTATCTCGCACCTAGATGTTAACAGCAGATCCTTTTAAGTCCTGTAATTTGCAAGGTGGGGCTTCCATTGATCGGACTAGTTTGTCCAGCACATCCCACAAAAACTTGAGCTCTTTGTCTTGTTCCACAAACCATTCCTGAACAACTTTTGCAGTGTGGCAGGGAGCATTATGCTGGGCCACTTCCATTAGGGAGTACCATTCCATGAAGGGGTGTACTTGGCCCAAGGTTTCTGAGCAGAACATTGCCCAGAGAATCACACTTCCTCTGCTGGCTTGCCTTCTGTCCATAGTGCCTCCTGATGCAATCGCCTCCCCAGGTCAGCAACTCACATTTTCCTGGCCATCCACATGATGTAAAAGAAAAAGATTAATCAGACTAGGCTACCTTCTTCCATTGCTGCAGCTACACAGCCTCATACGCAGTAGCAAGCTGCAATGCACTGTGTGCTCTGACACCTTCTTAACTTAGCCAGCATGGGATTGGACCAGACTGGCTAGCTATTGCTCCCCACACACATCAGTGAGCCTTGGGCACCCAGGACCCTTTTGCCTGTTCACCGGTTGACCTTCCATGAATCACTTTTGGTAGGTAGTAGCCACTGCAAACTAGGAACACCACACAAGACCTACAGGTTTGGAGATGCTCTGACTGTCTAGCCATCACAGTTTGGCCCTTGTCAAAGTCACTCAGATCCTTAAACTTGCCCATTTTTCCTGCATGAAACACATCAACTTCAAAACTGACTGTTCACTTGCTGCCTAATATATCCCTCCCCTAGCCAGGTGCCGAGATATTTATGTCACCTGTCAGTGGTTTTAATGTTATGGCTGTTCATTGTTTACATGTGTTTATATGCAAATGAGTCTGCACAACATTACAGAGAATTTTAAACTTGCAAATTTAAAGATAAACTTGTTTTCTGATCATTCACTGCGTACTGCATTGTAGTAACATAGTGACTACTTATCAGGCAAGAAGCTTTAAGGAGATTTAGGATTTGGAGTGTATTACAGCAGGGGGTAAGGAGGGATTGAAAAAAGAAACCACATAGGAAAAATAACAGAGCGGCTTATACACAGGAAAACAGGGTGGCAAGACTAGCTTATACCAGGATAAATTTGTTCATCAGGATGTACTGTGACCAGGAGAACGACTTCTTGTTGACGAGAAGACTGAGAATAAGGTCTGAGATCAGAATGTTGTGTGTAGCACAGACCAGGGCCCATGCTGAGACTCTGTTATACACACATGGACAGGAGGACTGTTAGATGCCCTCTTCCCAGCACAGCATGGGTGAGTAAAAAAAAATTGTTAACAATCTGCAGGATATACAAACATAAAAAGAAATGATATAGTATTTGCACTACTAATGGCTTAATATTTCATATTTATATCACATAAAGTAGTGAAAGAAGCCTATGTTTCCACTTACAGATTATGATGTATTTGATTCAGTATATAATTGAGTCATATAAACTGCCCTATTTAACTTGGTGCATGTTAATATTTCTGTATATATATTTTTGTCTGATTGTGTTGGTTTCCTTCCTTCAGATTCAATCAGTGTTGCTTTAGGTGCTATCAGTGTGACCACAGAGCTGGTTGTAGAGGAACTTGAACCTCACATAGAAACACTGCTGACTGCATCAGTAAAGAGTGAGTGACCCATATATAATGTCTTTCATGGCTTGTTAACTTCAAACATGGAGGGGAAAAGTAAATACTTATTTGCTGCATTTCCAAAGGACAGATTGCTGAAATGTGAACGTGTTATTTACATTTCCTCTGAACCATACTGGGTGTATGACGGCTGTGCAACAGGCTAAAAGTGGAGTTATGACATATGTGGAAAGCAAAGAGACACTTTAATCTGCATTTGTGTCTGCTCAAGGCATTGAGTGACAGGACTGATTAGCCACTTGCACTCAAATGACCAGATGGCCAGCTGTTGGTGACGACAGGACCTGTGTAAACATGATCCAGACATGCCCTTAATTTCCCCTGTTTGTTCAGGTTAAGTGTGAATAGTTTGACAGGATTGATAAAGGTACATAGTTTATGACTAAACTTGTTCATTTGTGTTGGTGTAGAAATCCTAATAAAATCTGTTAGTCATGATATTCCATGGAGATTTACTCAATAAGTTTGTGTGTGTGTGTGTGTGTGTGTGTGTGTGTGTGTGTGTGTGTGTTCTTCCCTATCAGAGAGCAGCATAGCTGAGCAGGTGGTAGAGAGTGGCATTCTGCCGGTCCTGGCTCAGGCCTTGAGGAGAAAAAGCACCCTCACTATACTCACAGCCAGACTGGTGGCAGAGCTCTCCAGGGAGGGTGAGCATAGAGCCAGTGATACAGACGTGTGCATATTTGGAATTTGATACAGTAGGTGTAACAAGAACTGTTGTATAAACTGCAGGCAAATTAGCCGATTATATTATTTACAGCAGTTGATTGTCATACTCCTGCCCTGCTAAAGTCATGCCCATGATTGAGGCCCAAAGGGAATGCTCTGCTGTACGTTCCATTCAAGCCTCTAGTTTGGCATGATTTGACCCATCATTTCTCAAAATTCAAAGAAGACATGGGTCAATATTCTTCTCTGTACTGGCACGCAGGGATTAGTATGAACTTCCCCTTTCTATCTGAACAAATGAGTCACTAGCAGACTGCATAGTTATGGTTATTAAAGAATGCTCTCACAGTGTTGAAGTGATTTGCACTACAGACTGTCTATCATTACTAATTCTTCCATTCTTGCTCCATGAATTTCAACATATAGTATCTCACAAAAGTGAGTACACCCCTCACATTTTTGTAAATATTTGATTATAACTTTTCATGTGACAACACTGAAGAAATAACACTTTGCTACAATGTAAAGTAGTGAGTGTACAGCTTGTGTAACAGTGTAAATTTACTGTCAATTTTGCTTGTGTAACAGGTAAACAAACAACAACTGAAAGAAGCTGCAGTACAAACATGGAAAAACATCACAAAAGAGGAATGTAACAATTTGGTGATGTCAACGAGTCACCAGCATGATGCAGTTATTGCAAGCAAAGGATATGCAACCAAATATTAAGTGTCGTTTAAATTAAAACAATCGGTTCCAATACTTTTGCTCACCTAAAAATTTGGTGGTCTTCCATTAAAATTTCATCTATGTGAAAATATCAAGAAATGAAAGCTGAAATTCTGGTCTGTTGTCTCATATTAAGCTTTTGATCTCAAACCAAAGCGTCTTCAGTGTATAGCAAAAACAGAAGAATTGGCCAATTTTGCCTTGCTGTTCCAATTCTATTAGAGGAAACTGTATTTGACTGCACAATTTACAAAAATACTACAAAACTTTGTGTTTTGTATACATTTTTATTGACACCCTTAGATTTATCTTATATGGGCTTCCGGCTGAGCGAGAGATGGAGTAAGACGCAACTTTCGGGGCTCCTGCAACTCCATTTAATATAAGTCTATAGGTGCTTTTTTGTGGAGTTTTTTTTTTGTGAAGTGTTGCGGAGTGTTTTGTAACACTTTAGCTTTCATTTTTGTGGTCCAAAATGCCACCAAAGGTGAAAAGTGGCGGCTCTTCTGCTTCGCTACAGCGGCCTGCTCCGCACGCTACATCC
>JAFFST010048996.1:0-11252 GCA_022414735.1 Noturus placidus | reverse complement strand
GTGTAATAACGGAACAATGCTAGACAAACACTGTTCCCCTGACCTCGAGTACATGTCTGTAAAATGTCGGACCTTTTTTCTACCTAGAGAGCTAACAGTAGTGATTATCACGGCTGTGTATATTCCACTCGATGCCAATGTGAACACGGCGCTCTCTCTCCTGCTGAACATCATAAATGAACAGCAGAGGGCTTATCCTGACGGTGTTCACATAATTGCAGGAGATTTTAATAATGCGAACTTAATGACTGTACTCCCGAAATTTTACCAACATGTGAACTGTTTTACTAGAGGGGAGAACATTCTAGATCATGTTTACGCCAACATTATGCATGCGTACAGAGCCACACCTCTCCCCCACCTCGGCCAATCAGACCATCTCTCCCTCCTGCTCTCCCCAGCCTACAAACCCCTCAGACGCAGTGCCACACCCACTATAAAGTCTGTTACCATCTGGCCTGATGATGTAATCTCCAAACTACAGGATTGCTTCAGACAGATGGACTGGGATTTATTCAAACAGCAGGACCTAGAAACATTCACAGGAACGTTACTGGACTATATCAAGTTTTGTATCGGAAATGTGACTGTGGACAAAAACATTTGGGTTTTTCCAAACCAAAAACCTTGAATGACCAACCAGGTCCGCACACTCCTCAGAGCCCGCGACGCTGCCTTCAGGTCTGGTAACAGAACTCTGTATAGAGCCGCTCGCGCCAACCTTAAAGGTGGTATTAAAGAAGTTAAGGCAGTCTCTAAGAGGAGCATAGAATCCCAGCTGTCCAGTAAAAATACATGGGAGGTGTGGCAGGGAATACAAAATATCACTAACTACAGAGGCCGTGATGCTACAACAGAAGACCTAAGTGCGATGATAGCAGATGAGCTAAATCGCTTCTTTGCTTGCTTTGAAAAATCACAACAGCAGCACTCATCTGCTCCAGCCTTGCCTCCATCATCATCAAGCTCCTGTTCCGGTCCAGCACTGACTACATCTCCCCCTGGTTCCTGCACCACTATACTTACTGTGAGGGAACACAATGTCAGAAGGATGTTTCTGACAGTGAACCCCAGGAAGGCTGCTGGCCCAGATGGAGCTCACCCACATCTTTACCAGAATCTTCAATCTCTCTCTGGCCCAAGCAGTCATCCCGCCCTGCCTAAAATCACCCACAATCATTCCAGTGCCAAAGAAGTCTCCCACCACCAGCCTAAATGACTATCGTCCTTTGGCCTTCACTCCAGTTATTATTGATCCTTATCATTTTGCATATCGTGCAAACAGATCCACAGAGGATGCTATCGCCATAGGTCTTCATTCTGTGCTGAGTCATCTAGAACAGCAGCAGAGCTGCGTCCGGATGCTTTTTGTGGATTACAGTTCAGCTTTTAATACAATCATCCCAGACATCCTCATCACCAAATTGGTCGCTCTCTGCCTCCCCCCCCCCCACCCCCACATGTGCCTGGATAAAGGACTTCCTCACCAACAGACCTCAGACAGTGAGACTTGGAGCACACCTCTCCTCCACGCGCATGTTGAGCACCGGTTCTCCACAGGGCTGTGTGCTGATCCCCCTCCTGTACTGTCTCTACACCTATGACTTTAGTCCGGTCCACGACAACAACCTTATCATCACGTTTGCTGACAACACCACAGTAGTCGGACTCATTTCAAAGGGAGATGAAGCAGCCTACAGAGGAAGCTCCTGAACTTAGCACGCTGGTGTTCAGAGAACAATCTGGCTCTAAACACCAAGAAAACCAAGGAGATCATTGTGGATTTCAGGAAGAACAACACTGAGCTAGCCACTCTTTTCATCAATGGTGAGTGTGTGGAGAGGGTTCACACCTTCCGGTTTCTTGGTGTTCTCATCTCCGCTGACATCTCCTGCTCAGACAACACCACAGCAATTAGTAAGGAGGATCAAAAATGACTACACTTCCTCAGGGTCCTCAGAAAGTACAATTTGGACTCCAATCTGCTGCTGACTTTCTATTGCTCGTCCGTCGAGAGCCTGCTCTCCAAAGGATCCAGGATCATGCTAGAATTAACTTGTCATACAGGTAGTTTAGTACACAGATGCCATGGAGTCACAATGGAGCCAGAATGACATCCACACACTTTGTGAAGGTGCGAGGGGAAAGGCCTGATGGGAAGAACCCAATATTGGTACACACTGCCTCCAAACAGGATCCTCAGGAACTTCCCGTGACAGGGTGACATTCCTATGTGGATCACACACACACCTACAGAAACTATCCTTGGAGTTCTAATAGGAGACACTGGTTTCCAATCACACACGGTCAAGTTGTGAAGTATACATTTACATTTATTCATTTAGCAGATGCTTTTATCCAAAGCGACTTACAAATGAGACACACTCACACACCAATGGTAGCAGAGCTGCATGCAAGGTGGTAGCTTGCCATCGGGGGCAACTTAGGGTTCAGTGTCTTGCCCAAGGACACTTTGGCATGGGATCACCCGGGCCGGGATTCAAACCTCCAACCCTACGATTAGTGGATTAGCAAACAACCCGCTATACCGACTGAGCCACAGCCGCCCAAGTATATGCTCAGTTGCCTCGTGTCTCTCTCTCTCTACCAAGCCTATGTACCGTCTGTTTATTCTGGTTTCTGACCTTGCTTACGTTTACGACCGCGTCTCTTTGCCATGCCCTTTGTTTGATCTATTTGCCTGATCACCTGACCTCTGATTGTTCATGATTATTCCATGAAACGTCCGTACCTGCACTTGCTACTGTCTGTGCCTCCATATTGTGACACCACTGATGCTTTGGTGTCTCAGGTTTTAATGATTCAGTTCTGTTTTCACATTGTTATTGAATTTCTTTAAAAAATAAAATCCAAAATAAAGTCCCACCAGGGCCATGTGTGTGCGGAGTTTGCATGTTCTCCCCGTGTGTCGGGGGTTTCCTCCGGGTACTCCGGTTTCCTCCCCCAGTCCAAACACATGCATGTTAGGCTGATTGGCGTGTCCGTAGTGTATGAATGTGTGTGTGAGTGTGTATGTGATTGTGGCCTGTGATGGACTGGCACCCTGTCCAGGGTGTACCCCGCCTTGTGCCCGATGCTGGGATAGGCTCCAGGTTCACCCGTGACCCTGAAAAGGAGTAAGCGGTTAAAGATGGATGGAAAATCCAAGAATGGGCTGTATATAATAGATGTTTGTGTGTCTTTTGTAGCAGGTGTTATGGCAATCCAGAACAAAAATGCTGTATATCTTCAAATGTACATTGTTCTCACTATTTCTCCTAGTCACACAGTATTGCAGTATCATCACAGTGGACCTTATTAAATCTGTTTTGGTACAGAGTGGCTTCCAGCTTGTTTTAAAGTCTTGAACATTTCAAAAACTCATGTATCTGGCTTCATCGCCATATACATTATTTTAAATAACTATCTTTGTTAAGTGTAGATGTGCAACAATGATTGGCACACCTATTAATTCGTATGAGAAAAATATATTTGAAGTATATTTCCATTGATATTTTACATTTTTTATTACACTTGGGTGACAAGGAATAGTAAATTGATCGACCATGTCTTCCTGTTAAACATGGGTATAAATATGAGGTAACACACAGTCATTCATAATAATGATTAAGACCAATGAATATAGCTGTGCTGTGCAGCAGAAGGTTCTTGAGCTTCACACAATGAGAAGAGGCTATAAGAATATAGCAAAAGCCATCCATCCACCCATTTTCTGTACCACTGGGTGGCGGGAAACCTCTAGCCTTTCCCAGGGGCATGGGGCACAAGACAGGGGACACGCTGGATGGGGTGCCAATACATCGCAGGGCACAATCACACACACATTCACACACCCATTCATACACTATGGACACTTTAGGACATACCAATCATGCCTACAATTCATGTCTTTGGACTGGGGAAGGAAACAGGAGTACCCAGAGGAAAACCCCCAAAGTACAGCGAGAACATGCAAACTCTGCACACTCAGAACTACTGTGGGAAAAGAACCCTAAACCCTGGAGGTGTGAGGCAAACACACTAACCACTAAGACACCATGGCACCCATTTCCACCATCAGGGCATCATCAGTTAACTGGAAATTTTATGAATCAACCTGGAATTAGGGGTGTGTCTATATTGCCTTAACACACACTAAATAAGATTGTTCAAGTGGTCAAAAAAGGTGATCAGGATGGTGGACCAGAAGAGCAAGGAACCTTTCTGGGATATAAGACCACTCTCTTCCTGGGATACATGTCTGCTCTGTTTCTGGGATATGAGACTATTTCGCTATTGTTCATGCATGGAGTTGAACTGTTTGAATGTAGACGAATAGCTACTTTTACATCAATGTCTAATTTTAGATTAAATGTCTTTGGTGTTTAAAGATAAAAGGTAATAAAGTTTATAGGGACATAGGAAAATAAACAACTTTAATTTAATAGAAAAGAAACAAAAATCTTTTAAACAGAATTGAACTAAAAGCACATTTATAATGTTATTTTGAACTAATGTTAGAAACTACTTCTGCTTATTATGGTTATTTTGATCTGACCATTATTGAGAAAGAAAGGACCTTGGCTGTCTTTGTACTTTTCTTCTTTATCATGGGGAAGTATATTTCTTTATTTGTCAATAGTTTATGTTTAATATGATTCGTAATCTGTAAATGAATGTTAGCCATTTGTTTCATTATTCACTGTGGTTTATTCTGTGTTCCATGTCTGTGTGCGTGTGAGTGTGTGTGTGTGCGCGCGCGCGAGTGTGTGAGTGTGTGTGTGTGTGTGTGTGTGTGTGTGTGTGTGCTTCCCTGTTCTGTTGAGGTTATGTAATGTCTGACTCAGGGGGGCTTCTTTTTATGAGGAAAAGGGTATAATATAACGTTGTTCTTTTTCCCCTTACAGCTGCACAACTTATGCCTAGACCTGAACAATCGCTATCAACTAACACATCTTACTGCTGATCTGTCACTTCTGCTTGACGTTCTTCAGGCTGAGTTTCTGGTTTCCCTCATTCTCAATAAATTCTCATTCTACACATTTGGTGCTCTTGTGTTTTATTTCTGTTATAAATTTTATCCAACACATCTTTAAGCTGTCATTACACGGTTTCTCCACTAGGCAGTAAATACATTTCAGTCAGTGTTTTCAATATTTGTTCCTGTGTCATTCCACTTTATTCCACATAACTTCATTTATGGACTTTAATGTTGTCATGCTTTGTAGGCGGAGACGGAAGCAAGTGCAGATAATGCAGAATCACAGTCAATAATCCAAAGGGGTTAGACAAAGTCCGGGGTTGAGAAACAGGTAGGTGACGGCTATCAGGAAAACAAACAAAACTAGGCATGGCAAAAAAATCGTGAAAACAATAGTCAAAATCACTTTGGAAAAACACGATAATAAGGTCTGGAGAACAGCAAAGATCAAGTTAATTGTATGTGTACTTTGCACTGTCTAAATGTTCCCAAAGTCTCCTTTATGCTGTGAGTGCGTGTGTGTGTGTGTGTGTGTGTGTGTGTGTGTGTGTGTGTGTGTGTGTGTGTGTGTGTGTGTGAGTAAATAATTATATCTTTTTGCAAATATATAAATGTACTAAATTAAAATAATATGTTGACAGCTCATTCATCTTTTTCTCTTTCTGTAATGTACTGTATGTGAATAAATTGTATTAGTGTGGTAAAGTGTTTCTCCTTGGTGAACACAAGATGGCAGAAGCACTAAAGTACCAGAGTAACACACATTCCTGCTCTCATTCTTTAATGATGAAAACTACACACACACAAGTGTTTTAAGGCCTGGAATCGTTTAAAGAAAGTACTGCCAAGACCAGCAGTGACAAAAATAAATAAACTAACAAATAAATAAATGAATTATATATATATATATATATATATATATATATATATATATATATATATATGGGGTGGCTGTGGCTCAGGTGGCTAAGCGGGTTGTCCACTAATCTACTAATCATAGGGTAGGCTGTTGGCGGCCTGACTCCACATGCTGAAGTGTCCTTGGGCAAGACCCTGAACCCCAAGTTGCTCCCGATGGCAAGCTAGCACCTTGCATGGCATCTCTGCTACCACTGGTGTGGGAGCAACTTGGGGTTTAGTGTCTTGCCCAAGGACACTTCGGCATGTGGAGTCATGTGAGCCGGGAATCGGACCGCCAACCCTACGATTAATGGAGAACCCGCTCTACCACCTGAGCCACAGCTGCCCAAATGTCAAATGCTGCAATGTCAGATTATTCAGCCATCAGGGGGGATGAATGGCTCAACTATTTATCTATGTGAAGGAGGCACTTTTATGCTACCTCTCTCCATCAACTGTAGGTCATTTATGGGGCTAGCTTTGCCATACGTGCCATCTAAGGCCACCTCGGCATTGGTGAGCAAGGCTAATCTGCAGATCTGCTGAGTGAACTCGACATACAGTGGCATTCAGCCAGTTCCTTCCCTGTCATGTTGAGTTAGCCCGGGCGTCCATGAGTGGAGCCCAAGCCAGCGCTGGTGTGAGAGAGGCACAGAAGGTGAGTGACAATAGAGCAGGAAGTAGGATTCCTCTTGAACAAAGGGGCCATAGAACATGTACCATGTTCCCTGAGGAAGGGAGGTTTCTACAGCAGTAATTTCCTGGTCCACAACAAAAGATGGGAGTATGTGGCCAATTTTAGATCTCCATCATCTGAACTTCGGACTGTCTAATTTCTAAAATAAATGAATTCCTTTTTTTATTTTGGAAATTAGAGAAAACTCACAGACTCATTCTCTTACATGAATAAGTTTATTACAGAAGGATGGATACAGGATAGAATATGAGAGCGCCCCAAGGTGCCTGTTCTGAATATGTACTCTATATATGAAGTGCAGGACATGATACACTTCCATGTACTGTTAAGGAGCAGTTTGAGGCAGTTCAAACTGGCTTTGTTTCAGGGTCGAACCCTTAGCAGAAAAACATGTTTGTGTCTCTGTAAGCAAATAAACATTCTGTGGTAATCTAAATGACATGATATGACCATCTTAGGCATCATTTTCTGATGAACATGAACAGAACAAGAACAAAACTATTACAAAGTAAAAATGAGTAATTTCCCTCACAGGACATACAGGTTCAATATGCTGATACTAAAACTTATCGTTCCACAGGTTTGTGAAAATAGATCTAAAACAAGCATATTTCCACATAGAAATATTGCTCTATCACTGGAAGTTCCTGAGGTTCACATTTGGAGGCAATGCATACCAATATTGGGTCCTTCCCATCAGACTGGCTTTATACCCTCTCACCATTCTGGCTCCCTTGCAACTCCAGGGCGTCCATGGACTAAACTACCTGGACGACTGGTTAATGTGAGCACAATCCAGGGAACTTTGAGATGTTGTTCTCACCTACATGAAAAGCTTGGGGCTCAGGTTGAACCTCAAGAAAAGTATGCTTTCTCCAGTGCAGAGGGCAACTTTTCTAGGGGTTATATGGGAATCAACTACGATAAGGGCATTTCTAACCCCAACATGTATAGGGTCAATCCTATCAAAAATGAGCAAGACAAAGCTGGATCTGGGCATCCCCTCCAGTCTCTATGAGAGATTGTTGGGCCTTATGGCAGCAGCAGGCAACGCCATACCATTGGGCCTATTGCACAGGAGACTGTTTCAGTGGTGGCTGAAAAGTCGGGGGATTCGACCAAAGACAAAACCTCTGAGAGTAATCAGTGTCATGAAGCAATTCATATGTGCTCTGAGCATTTGGAGGCGTCCCTGGTTTCTAACCTTTGGTCACACTCTAGGGGCGTCTCCTTATCGAAAGACGGTAATGACAGATGTAATATCGTCTCAAAAACAAGAAACTTGAGTACATTTGAACTGCCAAAAGACTCAATTCCCACCAGGCCCGCTGGGCCCTGTTCTTCACATGGTTCAACTTCACGCTATCCTACCGACCAGGTTCCAAGAACGTCAAAGCAGATGCCCTCTCCCGCCGTGATCCTCCTGTATGGGCCAACACTGGTGATGAATATATTCTAGACCCCGCCTGCATAAGCAATGCCGTCGAATGGGAGCTGGACCAGCACCTGGGGATGGTTCCCTGCTTGCAAGTACCCTAGCAGTGCCCACACAAACGCCTGATCGTACCCGAGGAGAACCGTAAAGAACTCATCACCTGGGACAGGTCATCCCGAGGCACGCTTCACCAGTCAATTCCTGCAGGAGAAGTATTGGTGGCCTGAGATGGACATCTCTCAGTCTGTGGCATCCTGCTCTACGTGTGCCCAACACAAGGTTCCCTGGTCACTCCCCACCGGTAAGCTCTTACCCCTTCCCTCACCTCAACGCCCCTGGTCCCATCTAGAAGTAGACTTTGTTACAGATTTACCGACCTCCCAGGGCAATACGTTGGTGAGTGTCATTGTGGACAGATTTTCCAAAGCAGTACGATTTATACTATTGCCTTCACTTCCCTCCGCCTTCCAGACAGCTGAGTTGCTCTTCCAACATGTGTTTAGATACTTTGGAATCCCCGAGGAGATTGTGTACAATCGGGGACCTCAGTTCACATCCTAGGTATGGGCCGGGTTCATGACCAAGCTAGGCATGACCACCAACCACTCGTCCGGAAACCACCCTCAAACCAATGGGCAAGTGGAAAGAATGAAAACAAGGGGTTGGGCCGGTTTTTATGCACCTACAGCTCCAATCACCCAGAGGAGTGGAGCACCTTCCTGCCTTCGGCCGAGTATGCCCAAAACTCCCTGCGCCACCAAGCTTACCCCAATTCAGTGCATGCTGGGGTACCAACCTCCCCTGTACCCCAGGAACGCCACAACCACCGCCTCCCCGGCAGTAGACCAATGGTTCCGGAGGAGCGAGCAAGCATGGGCCGAGACCCATCGCCGCCTGCAGGTCGCTGCAAACACGTACAAACGCACGGCAGACAGTCATCGCTGTGCGAACCCCCAATATCAGCCCGGGGATTGGGTATGGCTGTCCACCCAAAATCTAAGACCACAGCCGAGTGGGAGAAAATTGTTGCCGAGGTACACGGGCCCCTTTGAAATTCTTCGGCGAATCAACGAATAACTTATCGCCTCAAACTAGCACGTCACAGCCGATTGTCTCCCTCTTTTCATGTCTCACATCTCAAGCCAGTGGTAGACGGGCCCATGACCACGGGAGGGGGGGGGGCTCTGTCACAGCATTGCCAGCCTCGTCCGCTGCCACCAGGGAACTGTCACTCACATCGCACACACGCAGGCACACTACCTCAAACTCTACTTCCGATGAGTCACCGCCTCCGCACCTGCGCTCTCCCTCTCCTGAATTATGAGTGCACGCACCTGTCGCCAATTATTCCACACTCAATTATTATTGACCCTCGCTACTACTTTGACTACGTTAAATAAGCCTGACCCTAGCTGGCGCTTTTACCACTCTGTCATTGCCACACGCTTTCTCCTCACTTCTGCATCTCCCGCAACTGATTCCTCCCTTGAGCCCAAGCGTGACAATGAATCAGAGTTGTCATGAAAATGAATAAATATTTAGCTACATGTGAAGACATCAGAGACAAATACACAACACTAGCATTTATTTCTAAAGCTAGAGGTCTGAACTAAACACTCAGGCTAACAATGGTACTGCTCTTCTTGTTTTTCTTCAGTATTGCTGATATTGCAAAACTTGATAAAAAGAGTAGGAAAGTGGATCTGCTCATCTCCTCTGCTGCAGACTCTGCATGTTGACTCATTCAGTACTTATTTCCCCCACTATAGATGATCACTCACATCATCCACATTGATGTGGGGTTGGTAAGCGAACATGGAGAACATGGGAGACACTTATGATCAGCTTCACTTACGATCAGATTTTTAGGCACAACAACAATTGCCTTTGAATTTGCACTTTCATTCATCGTGTCTCCTGTGTTTAACCTGGGTGTGAACACAAAAAAAAAAAGCACAGAAAAACATCCTGGTGTGACCAGGGCTTTAATCTCAGTCACTGACCGTTTCATAGTAGCTGATTTTACTTGCTTTTGTAAAATCATCTTTCACCTGGAGAGATCCCTGCTAAAGTGTGTCTGATCCTCAAATCCCTGTGGTTTATTCTATGTGTTCCATGTCTGAGTGTATATGTGCTTGTGTGTGTGTGTGTGTGTGTGTGTGTGTGTGTGTGTGTGTGTGTGTGTGAGAGAGAGAGAGAGAGAGAGAATAATTATATATTTTTGCAAATATATAAATGTGCTAAATTAAAATAACATGTTGACAGCTCATTTCTCTTTTGCTCTTTCTGTAATGTATTGTATGTTGAATAAACTTTTATTAGTGTGGTAAAGTGTTTCTCCTTGGTGAACACAAGATGGCAGAATCACTTATCTTATGGTCGGCAAAGCACTAGAGTAACACACATTCCTGCTCTCATTCTTTAATGATGAAAACTACTTTTCACAATTAAAACTCTGTGATATAGACGTTACCTGTTTTCTATCTTACATGCTACTCAAATATTATCCTATCTATATAGACTTAACCTGCTCAGGACAGGTTCTCCATGTGAGGCTGAATGTAAAGCCAGGATGCTTCAATTAGAATCAACAATCTGTCAGGAACATTGGTGAACCTGTCATGTGATGCTGTGGGGTGGAGCTTCATGAAGCTTTACGATGTTAACATATCAGAATACAGAACAAACACAGAATATTTTTATTCAGATAAAACCACTGATCATGTTCAGTGTAATATTCATGTGTCTGTGGCTTTCACTGGGTGAGTTAACATTGACATTTTTGTCATTTCAGAAATATTAAGTGTTGAATTAGTGATTAATTAGTCTGTGTGGTGGAAAACACAGAATGTAGGTCTAACATGCTGTTCTTGACTGTGTAAAAGTTAAAATTATTATGTTCTCTTCTCTATGACAGGAGACTCCATGGCAGATTCAGTAGAGACACTTGTCTCTCATAAAGTTGTAGATGAAGGTGATAATGTTACTCTGTCCTGCAGATATAAAACAAGTGGTACTACAAACTACCTGCACTGGTACAGACAATATTCAAAATCTAAACCTGAGTTCCTTCTTCAAATTTATCAAAGTGCACGTAAACCTGAGACTGGCCCACAACGTCTGTCTGCTGAAGTTAATGGAGATAAAGTGGATCTGATCATCTCCTCTGCTGCTGTATCAGACTCTGCACTATACTACTGTGCTCTGAAGCCCACAGTGACAGGAAATCCATCTGCACT
>JAFFST010048995.1:141175-156510 GCA_022414735.1 Noturus placidus | reverse complement strand
TATATATATATATATATATATATATCATGTACAGGTGTAGACCTCAGGCTTGCACATGATACAATACAATATGATATTTGGATTTTTAAGGCATCGATATTTGATAATACCGCTGATTCTGCTATGTTACAGGCAAATCACCTTGCTAGCCTATTAAATTATTACACATCAGTCTAAAACTATTAGTTATATTTACACATGAGTTTTCTGTCCATTTTCAGTACTTGATTTATAATAAATTCTAATCGATTCATTTGCCTTGATTCATTTCACTCGTTGCCTTTTAAATTGATGCATCGATCCAAATCATCTGATTGTCACATCCCTATAGCTAACAAACAGCAGATTAATAGCAAGAGTGCCATGGTTGGTTTTCTGTCAATTGCATATGAATAGAACTGAAAGAAATGGTACAAATACTAATTGCAGCCCTAACATTAACCTTAACAATTTAGCTATGCCAATTATTATGAATTGGCAAGTGGGAAAACATGTTGAAATTGTTATTAAATCGTGCCATTGTACTTTCTGCTTACTTGATTCGCCAGATGTATATTTTTTTAGGTTTTTCTTTTTTTTGTATTCCATGCCTACACTATGAAATATGCTGAGATAAACCACTTATCACTCACACACACACACACACACACACACACACACACACACACAGACACGCACATCCCATCTTTTGCTTTGTCCATTCATTTCCGTCTTCCTTTTTATCTTTGTCTCTCCCTCCCTAACTCTCTCGCTCACTCGCCCCCTGAGGTGAGTTTCACCCCAGGCCTGGTATGAGGGATGCAGAGAAGAGGAGGGGAGGTTGCTATGGTGACAAATTGTCAGAGTTAACCATAGGGGAAACAAATAAAGAGCAGTTAGAGTTAAGAGCGGTCTGTGCATGTTTTGTGTTTGTGTGTGTGTGTGTGTGTGTGTGTGTGTGTGTGTGTGTGTGTGTGTGAGTGAGTGGAGAGAGAGAGAGAGAGAGAGAGCAGAGACAGAGACAGAGAAAATGTGTGCACTGGGACTGACTCAGCCACCACTGAGGTGCTCATGTTGTTCATCTCAGTTGAAGCAAAGAAGATGCTGAAATGTTAATGTACCTGCAGCTTCCAAAATGTATCAGAACTGTAGCAATGGGAGCACTAGTTTATGCCGTGAAGCTTTCCGTTTGATTTACTTAAACTCTTGAACCCTTAGGGGTTTTTCTTTTTCGTTATCATGTATGCTGTGATCTCCCCTTACTACCCCCTCCCTCTGCTCCCCACCTTTGTCTCCCTCTCATGCTATCAGCCCTCGCTGTATCCTCTAGATGCTATCAGAGATAGATGTCTCGCACTAGTCACTCATTTCATTTCAGTTCCAGATGAAACAGAAAGCCAAAGGCCCAGCAGGACTCCTGTGATTCACACCCCATCCTCGTGTCTGAAACTGCTCACATTCTCTCTCTCTCTCTCTCTCTCTCTCTCTCTCTCACTCACTCACTCACTCTCTCTCACACACTACTTTAGTCTCCACCTCTTTATCTAAGGTTCTTGTGCTTAATGTGTGGTGGCTTATGTGGATGTGTGCATAGTGCAGGACATAACAAAATCACAGGTACTGTTATCATAGCCAAGGTTATAATACACACTGTTAGTCCATATGAGCATGTAAACTACTTTTTTCCACTGCTCCACTACTAAAGGTTCCAGCTGTGTGTTTTTTGTTACCTCTTTAAGAACAGTATTGCAGCTTGCAGCACTGTTTGTAACTGAAACAATGTTGAAACAATGTTAATTGAAGCATGTTGTCCATGCTTAACAGTCACTTTGACCAATGGTCCAGTCATCTCTGACGTCAGTGGAAAATGAACTACAGCTCTTGTTTTTAAACATGCAGTGAAAAAAACACCCCTAGATTACTCACACCATACTATTTCTATCTTTCTTTTACGCCTTGCTTCTAAGTCAAGTCCAAATCCAAAAGCAAAAAAAAAACTGCCCCCTTTTTGACTGACAAACACTTAAATGCCCCCCCCCAGGACACACACATACACACACACACACACACACACACACACGCACGCCCGCACGCACGCACACACACACACACACACACACACTTTCTTCTACTTTGTCTTTTACCTCCAGAGCCTCCATCTCTTCATCCATCCACACTAAATACAATAACTGAGGCTTGGCCTGAGCCAACAGTGGGGTGAGGAAAGTGTAAATGTTAGTCAGGCTCCATTGTCCCAGACAGACGGGGAGTTAACACCCATGTCTGTGCCTCATGAATGGAGGAACTGTGTCTGAAAGACCCAGATCGCCCCACAACACCCCTCCACCTCCATACTTCTGCATACTCCCATACTGACCACAAAGTCACACAACCAGTAAGCCTTAAGCAAGTGAAAAGTGTGCACATTGTATAAATTACAAGTGCTTGTAGATTTAACCACAGATGAAGCATGATCATTTTCATGAAGCCCTTTGAGACGAAATGCTGATTTCTGAATCCTCTCTTCTTTGTTTTCCATTTTGCTCTGTAGAGACGATGAGAAGAAAAAAAGAGAGAGTGGGAGGCAGAGATGAAGTCCAACACCGCCCTCGGCTCTCTTCCTCCTCTGCAAGTCCGTCTCTCCATCGCAGGGAAGGGTGGGAGTGCACCGAGGCCAGCCAGGGTGAGGCGTCATGGGCTTGAGAAGCATCCTGAACCCCGCTCGGTCAACAGCACCTCTGGAGCACAGAGCTCAGAGAGAAATCAATACAGGGAAAGAGAGACTGATTCTGGATCACCCAACGTAGCCCTGAGCCTGCAGGCCAGATGACCTCCCACACACACAGTCATGCACGCTGACAAAACACACATAAAAATACATACTGACATACAGCTATGCTATCTTTCACACAATCACACACCTACACATGCATTGGTTTGTGTGTCTGGTTTTCCTTGAGGCCATGTTATTGTGGAGAAACCTCTACAATCCAAACAGGCCTTAAATGTTGTATTTTTTTTTTCGGAAGTGCAAAGGTCCTCGCTTTGTCTTTCCCCCACTTTTGCGCCACTTCTCTACTTGTGTCCATCCATGTCACCTTCCACCTCTGTGTGGCGAGAAAAATCATTCAGATATATCAAATATCTACAAGGATGGACTTCCTCCTTAGAGCAACTCATTGCTTATTCAGTAGCAAGACTTGAACGAGGAAAGCAGCTGTATTACATCCCGCTGTGCTCCACAACCCTGCACCAGAAACTCACTCTGCCTCAACCATAGTAGCCACTTCTTTCACAACCAACCAGCTCACAAGACAGTCAGCAAAAGGGACACGTTCTGGTTCCTGAACACAGTGTGGACTTAACAAGAGACAGCACGTAAGAGACTGAGGAGCACCCAGAAGAACAGTGATGGCAGTGAGATGGCAGTGATGCTCAAAAAGTGAATCAGAAATTCAACTAAGGTGAGTCTATTCAATATCCTCATAGTTTAGAGTAGGAATAAACCTAAAGTATTGGATTTAATATATTTTTAACACGTTTTCCAATTCCAACTGCATGAGTGTGTGTTATGTTGACTCACACTACCCAGTTCTCGCACATGAACACAGCACACAAGTAAGGGATGACATCTGACTAAACTCATTCATTATTCTTCAGTAACTGATCTAGAACCTGTCCTGGTAATACTGGGCGTGAGATGGGAATACATCCTGGCTGGCATGCTAGTCCATCACAGGGTGTCATGTACACACATATTCACATACTCATTCAGACCCTGGGGTAATTGTAGCATTTTAGTGTTGCACTAGCTCAAAAACACTCAGGAGGTGCTGTTAATTAGCTGATTAGTTTAATCAGGCATGTTGAGAATAGGGAAAACACTAAAATGTACAGCATTGGGGGTACTCCAGGACTAGGGTTGGGAAGTCGTGGTCTAAACTGATTAAGACAGATGTCAATATCCATAAAATATTTTCTATTGTTTTCATTTAGCTGTACAACAGTGAAGAGTAAACACAGGCTGAGCTTAAACCATTTCTTGTGTTCTTTGTCATGGTTAAATGTTTGATATGGAAGTGTGAATAAAGTTTGAATCTCTAATGTAAGAATTGATGCTCAACTTCCAGCCAGCAGGAATCAGAAAGCAGTATTTCTCATGACTATGCATAAAAAGCCCACCACTTTTATTTTAAATTAATATCAGATTTGTATTGCATATCATTTAGTACTCAGAGTTCTGATAACAGAATCCTATTGAAAATGATGAAATATGGATTGATGCATCAGTAGTTGATAGTAGGCTAATAACATACAATGGTTTTTAAGATTTCATGATGTTTATTGTTATTATTTATTTCATAATTGGAACAATTGTAACTGAGAAATAAGCTTTAATATAATTCCTGATATAATGCATTATATACCTCGGCTGCTATTGCTTATGAAGCCAATTAAACATTAGTTAACAAACACACTCTCATACAAATGCATTGGATGACTTGCATGATTCAGTTTCGGGCATGTTGTACTGCTGTCTGCTGGACCTTGTGTTAGTGCCTTTGTTAATTTAAGAGAGCGTTATGGGGCGGTGATGCCAATCTGCCCCACTTTTGTCATACTGCTGGCGCCAGGAGCATCTGGCTGGCACAGCCACAGACAAAATGGCCGCCACCGCTGCCGCCTGGCTGTTACCCTCCAAAAAGATGGCGGCGCCTTTTTTTTGTTGTTACTGTTCGCCATCTGTGTGACCGTTAGCCATATGCAAATCCAACCTAATTGCATTTGCATATCCTTCATTTAGTTGGCGGGGCTAATCGTTTGTGAGCATGAAGGGTAAGCATTAAAATCACTCGATGGGAGCATGTTGAGAACAGAACTCTGTCTTCCCCACCTTTCCTCCCTCCCTCTATCTATCTGTCTATCTCTTCGTGTTTCTTTTTTTTTTTCTCTTTAATCTTATGCCCTGTATTAGCCATATTTTATAGCTGTCAGTAGTGCTGGGAGGGTGCTGTGCTTATGCTGCCATATGGGAGCTAGATGTCTCTTCCGACAACCGAGAATACATCCCCCCAGTATGCAAATCGCTCACTGTAAAGACAAGGGGAGAGTCGGGGAGGGCAGACAGACTATAATTACCTCATCACTATGCACACAGCTCACTAGATTTGCTCAGCGAGTGTGTCGTCAGACCCATCTGTGTGAGTGGTGTGCTCATTGTGGGGAACATGTGCCATGCGGCAGAGGGTTTGTTTCGCTTCAGACCTCCTATTGTTAGGACAGATCAGTGCCATCATGTGGGCACTATAAATAATTTATAATGCCTTTGATGCCAGCATTGGCATCTGCCTTAATTGGTAAAACAGATATACAGTAAGCGATCATCTGGCTCTTTTGATCTTTTGGAAAGATAACACCCAGATCAGATTTGTCATGCATAGATTTTTCATTCTGATCAGAACACAACATATCTGTGCTTTGATTTGATGAGGCAATAGCACTTTGAACTGTCTATGCTAGTGTGTGTGGATGAATATGACTAGCAGTGTCAAAGCACTTCCTGCATCGAGGTGTAAATGTATTCATTGTGAGTTCCTTTACCGACAGTATGTTAAAACTGTTATTGCAGGTGGCAAACTCATTTTCTCAGCTCTGGAAATGGTGTCTAATTCTGACACGAAAGCCCTATTTTTAGATCAAGAGCTGACAGAAATCTGGGACATCATCTTGCTCATTTTTAGCCTACCCTAAAATACAGCATTAGTTCTGAATTCTGTATTTGAAAAATGGAGTTGACACCTCCCCTGGATATGAAACGTTACATAAGATTAAAGCAAAAAAAATCCTTCTAAACCTCAGTCTTGTCAGTCAGCTGCCTGCTGTCCTTTCTACGTGTGGTCTTCCATAGAAGAAATCAGACAGCTTAGACTGAAGGCGGTCGATATAACTACATTTAGCGTCTTATATTTAAATGAGCACCGTCATTAGGTACACTCTGACAAACAGATCTACCTTTGTTTCGGTTTGATATGGTGGCAGCAATGAGTAGACAAGACAGGGTCTGCCTGGGTTGGAGAGGCACTGTATAGACACACAACAGCGATAAAATGGAGCTCCCGCATTGCTTGTCTGCTCTTGGCTGAGTGTGTTGGTGGCAGTAGAATGGGGCGGGGGGATTCAGTGGGGTCTACTGTGAATGTGCGGTGGGTATGCACTTGAACATGGGGGTTTTTGGGGTTCTTCTTTGGGGGATGGGGGTGCTCAGGGAGGTCTGTCTGTCTTAGACAGAAGGGAACCTATTATTTTGCGTATAGTGCACGGATCAAGTCTGGGTGTGTGTTCATTTAGGGCGGGGTTAAACGAGTGAATAGTGTCTGGCTTGGCGTATATGTCTGTGCGAGAAAGTGATTTGCATATGCAGCCTAGTCTGACTGCACATATGTCATCCATCCTAAACAGATGCGAAGACATGTTGACATGACCCCCCATCCCCCCAGCCCCCCATCTCGAGGAATACCACTACTGAATAAACCTGATCCATCACGCCAATATCAGAGCCCCCTTGAAATTCTGGGGTTTCCCTCCTAGAAACAAACATGGATCAGTTTCTCAGATGCTCAGTCTTAGAATACGGTGACGCAAATCCACTGGGCCTGCACAATAAGGGAAGCAAAGATGTGCCCACAGCCAGTCACCTCTGAATAAGAACAGGAAGTCAAGGAATAGAGCGGCAGTGTTGACTCTTTATGTGCCAGGAGTGATTTGTCTGCCATCTACTGAATGTTGAGAACATGGAGAAGAAAACACACTAGCACATATGGCTGAGCATTATAGTGCTCTCTCTGAAAAATGCTTGTAAATTGTAACATTTTAGCTCATCAGTTCTAAGAAGTGTGATTGTGAGATTTTTTTTTAAATGAAAAAGACTAGGACCAGTCAAACACAGATACAACAAAGTGAACAATCAGCATGCATGCAGAACTAGGTGTGCATCTTACAAGCACATTTCTCAGTTCAGGTAGTGTAGTATGGTTGCGAAGCTGGGATTGATTGTATTTTGAGGTGGCTCCTTGTGTAGCTTTCCCCACACTGAGTTTAAGTCCATACCATGAATTTATGCACGTTCAAACATCATGAAACTCTCCTCTGGACCTGATATAGAGATGCCAATAACAACATACTAGGTCTGTATGATTTCCCGCAAAATATTTTCATGCACTCTCAAACCCAGAAATCGAACAACCGACCTTCTCTCTAGTGGTATATATATGCAATATTTTAACTAATCAATAAAAGGGGAATAAATAATGTAGTTGTTAGGAGTTGTTTGTGATCGTGCCCACAGTGTGCCGTAAGAATTCAAACAAGCCTACTTTTAATAGATACACTTACCCGAATATTACAAGTAGCGTTCGTATTTTTGTTTTGGTGGTGGTTTATATCAGTACACAGTAAGATAGATGGTGAGTTTTGTTCTGTATCATAATGACTCTCTTTGCTCACTGAACTGAAAGTAGCAAGTCTGGATGGTGCAAAGCTGCACACACACACGAAAAAATTCTTGTTTTTTCCCCACTCGTTGTCTCAAAATTAAGGAGCCATTTCTGGCAATGATCTCTTGCCATACTTCATTGCAGACATTAACGGTCCATAAAGCAGCCGTGTATGAGTTCAGTGGTGTTGCCACTATTAAAGTTGAGAATATTAATCGTAAATTGAAAGAGGGGCTGGTAGACCATAGACCAACAGAACCAGACAATAGCAGTCTGACAAAACGCAAACATAAATATTAAGTTCAAGACCATTCTCAGTCTTTATGAGTACTTTTGGAGCCGTGGGAACGCATGGAAAGTGTACGAGCTACTTATGGTGGCCTGAATGCCTCTGCAGCAGGTGAAGAATGACCCCAAAGGTCAAGGTCAAAGGAAGGGGGAGGAGATCCTTGTCTGCTCATCTCCGCTTCTGCACGGCTGGCCCGGTTTCTGCCGGTTTCTGTCTGGGACCAAATGTAAATGAGCCTGGCTGTTTAATAATCAGTCTGAGGCTATATTTGCTTAAGTTCTCACTTCTTTTATGATGCTGCTCTCAGACAGACAGAGCACATGGTTAGGGGACCCCTCATTTCACGTTCCCTACCAGAAATATCACAGAGATACAATATCATAAAATCAAGATATTGAATCCATCCCATGCTCATAGTACAAATATTTCCCATGCTTACTGGCTCCCGTAATTTGTCGACCGGTCCTCCTGTCTTTGCCTTCTCACAGTGGTAACCTGATTGACACCCTTGTGCTGGTGTTTTGTGTCTGGCATTAGTTCCACAATCATTTATTAGAAGAATCTAGTGATGTCATAACGTCTAGAATGAACACACATACATGGAACAGAACCACTGACATTGTCCTGATTGAGGCAGAAATTCCCATGAACATTAAAACAATGGATATTTATTCAGGAACAATGAGACATGCAGCAGTAATTTCATTGCACTATCTGGTCACTTATTGTGTGATATTTTCAGCAGTCTGAGATTCTCCAGTGCTTGTTCATTTGGTATTGAACCGTCCCTCTCAGCAACTTTTTGACAACCCACTGTCCCTGCAGTCCTTTTAACTCAGATATGAAAGTAAGGATTCGATAACGGTTTTGATAGGACACTCCACCCTTGAGAGCCTAATGTCACATTCGGCATCAGTAAAGCTTAATGTGTGGCTTATTTTAGAGGTATTAATGGATTAATGGATAGCAAATATTTAAGAAAATTTTATATCAATAGTAAATAGATATTTCTTTGTCTGGACCAAATTTAAACAAGATGCATAGGCATGGCTTCTTTACAACAAAGAAATATAAATCCAAGTGGGGTACCAAATTAATGGCTGTCTAGATATAATCCACGCTGCTATTGAAACATGAGAAGACCCTTAACTGTAACTGCACTTGATGTTAAACAGCATGGCTGCCATTACCCCTTTAAGAGGAGAGGCCATTACCTCACTGAACACCGGCTGAGGAAGGATGAGCATGAATGGGGCGAGTGGTCCGCTTGAACTTGCTGGTTTAGATTCCTTTATACCCACCACTTTAAGCTTCATTTACTCATCAGAAAAAAGATCCCTCCTCCACCAAAACCGCTTCAATAGACCTGTTCCTGCACAGAACCCCCTTTCTCCTATCCCTCCCCACCACCAACACCACACACCCCGTCGTGCTCCCTCTCGCTGTAGGTTTAATCATCTCAGCGTTCAGTGAAATCAAGCTTAGTAATGACACTTTTGTCAGCCTCTCACTTTCTCCCCCTCCTCAAACTTCTCCCCCTGCTTCTCCTTTTTCTCCCACCCACTGCTTAAGACCTTATCCCATGTCAACAAAATGTCCGCTCAGCTGGGGCGCCACAAAAGCGGGCACGGTTTAACCTCCTACCTCCTGTCACTCATTTGCTCTGTTCATCTCTGTCTTGCTCTGTCCTATATCCCTACTCCTAAAATATCTCAAATTCCCAAATATGTCATTGGAATACAGGAATAAAGTACAGATTTATACTGTGAGTAAACAATGTAACATTAAAAAATCCTTCCTTGTCCAGAGCTCAGTTTAATCTGTGCCCATAAATGACAACATATTTGCTTGCACACTATGATTCCATGCAAACCAAAAGGAAATCATGTCATCTTAATATTTTAAAAGACGAGAACATTCAGCACCAGAAAACCAGAACTGTCCTTTTCCCACTGGTCACCAGTCAAGTACACTCCTCAAAGATTTTAAATTTCTAAAGCAGTTCTACGTAGAACCTTTTTCTGAAAGTGAAACTCCCTGCTGTGAGGTTCTACATAAAGCTCCTCCAATCACTTATTAACAAACATTGTCATTAGGTATAATTTTCCCCACCAATTTGGAATTGGCCAATTCTGGCCCAGCAGCCAATTCTCCCCTATTACACTCTTGGATTCCCAGCCATGGTTGGCTGTGGCATCATCAGGATTCAAACTTGCGAACATTGCGATGATATGGCAAATGCTTTTCTGTTGTGCTTCTCAGGAGCCCCTGCAGAACCCTTTAAAGTGCTACATGGGAATCTTTCTTTCTAATAGTCTACTAAATATTCTCATTATATAGTCCAGTTGGACTTAATGGTCCTCAGGAATGAAGCTAGCAGTGTCACATAGAGTGCACTACACTCTTATCATTTTAATTTTTTTTTTTAAAGACAAGGTTCTATCTTGCACTGTTAAGTGTTCTTCAGTTTGTCCTACAGGGAGAATGCTTATAGGTTCTATGCAAAACCCTACAACAGAGAACTGAGTTAATTAAGAACTAATCCAAGGGTGGCCCAAGGTGCGATTTAACACCCATTTTTGGTGCACATGATCACTAGCTGTACTCTGAAATTGACTGAATTAAATTAAACCAATGTTCCATTGGGTTGTATTTGTATTCCTACCTGTTTAGAGTGTGCAGTGTAAAAAAAAAAAAAACACTCTTGTTCAGCGCATTATGCAAAAATCAAGGCAGTGAGCTTTATTTTGAGTGTAAATGCTGTGATCATGTTTTTCAGCCCAAATTTAGCTTTTCACTCCTAACCAGAAAGTTTCAGCACAGCTCTACTTGGTTACATCTGTTAAGTTGTGATGAATAATAAGGTCCCGTGTTTTGCTCACTCATCATCCATTTATTTTGGGAAGCAGAGGGCAACCAGGTGAGGAGCAGTGTGTCTGTGCCACCTGCCTTTTCTGTTAGGCACGCAGACCGGACAGCTATGGAGTGGGACCCAGGGGTCCTAATTTCAGGAGTGGGCGGAGAGAGAGTGAGTCCCTTTACTGAGCAAAGATCAGTACAGGAACCCGAGCATACGTGTACGAGCAAAGCTCTACAATAGAGGTTCAGAATCACCTGCATGTGTGTGTGTGTTCTCACCACTACACACACACACACACACACACACACACACACTGTACGCAGTGCACCATTTGTACTATCTCTCATATTTGCCCTGTGGGTCTCATTTCATGGCTTAGAAAAAAGATAATGAAAAGGCGTGTGAAAAACGCTCTATTAAAGCTGTGCTTCAGATCAGAGAGAGTGCTTATTATAGGCGTACAGGAAAGAGGACAGGGCAAAGAGTTCAGAGCGTGGCCTCTTTCCTCCATCTCTGGGGTTTTCCACAGTCCTGCTGGGGCTCGGCTAGCCAGCTCACTAAGATGGCCACCGTCAGCAGAATCCCACCAGCCCACTTCACACCTACTGTACAGTCCAGTTCTGAATTTAGAAAAGATCCCATCCAGCTGCAGTGTGCACATACAGACTGCAAGGTTTTAAATGCTGTGTGAAGACAAAAATGTAATTAAGGGAATAGGAATTTGCTAGTGTGTTTTTTGTTCATAGATTTCTAAAACCACTTCTCAATTGTTGGCTTGTTACAGTTACTGCACTAAATTAATATTCCGTTTTAGTGAACTCAGATTTGTATCAAAACTAAGGGTGAAAAATGGTTGAAAGGGGATTTTTGAAAACATTTCATAAAGACCCTTTTGATTGCAGGATCTTTAAGCCTTTTTTTGCGCCACAATAAAACAAATAAAAACCCTGGAAAATTTTGTTTATTGTAGCGACGACAACAACAACAACAACAAAAAGCTGCAAATACATAGACCAAAAAAAAAGCTTGTTTGGGAACTAAATATGTCTTCTTTGGCATCACTCTAAAGAACCCTTTCAGGCACTTTTATTTTTAAGAATGTATGAAACATATTTCAAGGCTTCCAAGTGGTGAAACAGAAAAGTGTCCAGAGATTGTCAGCCTGACTCCCAACAACGCTACGCCCATCTGTGGTCGGGAATCAAAACTGAAAGCAAAACTGGCTGTGTTCAGAGATATAAAAAAAAAAGAAAAACTTAATTTGCACAATTTCATTTTTGGTTTTGGGACTTTTTGTCACTTTCTGATCGTTCACTGCTAACTTTTTTCAGGAGTTTTCAGTTACAATTCGGGTACAATAGCTAGCTTAGCGTAATATCACCATAACCTTCATTAGCCAATGGGGACTTCTCTGTGTAAAATCCGCCCACTCCAGAGGTTGTGGCTTAAAACTTAAGTAGCTGGAGTAAAAACAAGCAACGCCAGCAGTGATTAACCAAACATGGAATTGGATTTATTTATTTTGTTTTAAATATATAAGTAAATAAATAAAGAGGAAGTATGAATTAATGATCAGTGAATAATCATTAAAACCAGGCAGGTCATTATTTTGATACTTTTTTTTTTTAGACAATTTAAATAAAATAAAATAAAAAATACATTACAATTATTTCTGTCTCCACACAAATCTAGTTCTATAGAAATGTAGCTAAACATCTGTTGGTAAGTATATTTATCTATTTGTAGGAGTGATATTTACTGTGAAATTGAAACCACCTTGCCGCAAATTAATCAAGTATGTCCGGACTACACACTGACGTCATGCCTCAGCCTGGCTTTTTCAAGCAGCATCCCTAAATCCTTTGCAGCGAGTGTTAACTTTCTTTGTGCAGAGTTTTGGGAAGAAAAGATTTCTGGGGTGTAACAGACAGGCAGTGACCCTTAGCCCCGGCTCTCCACGGGTTCCTGCTTCCAATAGGCCCGGCCGCCATTTCTGTCCTCTGGCACCCATTCACAGCTCAGTCACGGCCTCTTAAAGCTGCCCACAATCTCCTGATTCAGCCGAGGCGTGATCCAATGACATGGATTTTTAATGAGAGGCTACATCTTTGTTGGAAACACACAATATCCAGGCGGAGGAGGGGGGTTCAGGAGAAGAACGGGACCGCAGACTAACACCCTCCTACATACACTGAACTTTCTCACTTTGTCCTCGTTTTTCTAACACTTTTTCTCGCTGCCTCTCTTGGCTTCATCAGTTGGCTGTGACTGGAGAACTAGAGAGAAAAAAAATCATACAATCCCAGAATAGAAAAAAAAAAAGAAAAATCCCACAGTCAAATTCTCTCCACTTTCTGCACTTCAGTGCTTCCCCTCACTTAGCATGATAATGTCATCAGAAATCTGGGCCTCAATGCAGTTGCCTTTGAACACGCATAATACGTGGAAAGTTCTTATGTTGAACATTTGTGTATTTTTAAACCAATCAGCATCATGCGGAGTGTTAAACACAGAGCACTCATCAGACTCCTGAGAGCCGCTTAGTGCTCACATCACCATTTACACAGTGTTTAGTGCCGACGCAGACTACATTCAGTCTAGACATTCATTTCCAAATCTTCACCCTAAATACACCCCTGTCCACTTCAAACGCACACTCACAGAACCACAACCACCACTGACCGAGGTGTCGGTCTTACCCGCACACATATAATCAAACTCTCGCACCCAGACACCCTTCCTCCCCCATCACTCGTTCAAATTTTATTCCCTCACTTGGACCTAGACACCCTGGTACATCTGCTAAATCCCAATGTCTCACCCCATACACACACACACACACCTCTTAATTGGAAATATACTATAACAAATGGCACCCCCTCCTGTCTGGCCTTGTTATGGATCAAGTACACGGTAAAGATTTTATGTATAATTATTATGTATGATGTATGTATTATTGCATTATGTATAAGTAGTAGGGGTTTTAGTAGGGTAGGGTTGGTGTAATCTCTAAAACTTTCATAAGAAACGGCTCTACTTGACTCAAAACTCATTACACAGTCCACAGGCACCTTTATGTAACAAATTATATGCATGGGGGGGGGGGGGTTGTAATAATGCAGCATTATTTAACACCCAAAACACTGAAACACACTGCATACTAAGACAAATGAAGGCACTCAAGTCATTTGCATTCATTTCACAGACTCCAAAAAGTGCACTATTTTTCTTAGGTCAGTGTCGGGAAAGTGATTCGTTAGCAGTCAAGCAGCGAAAAATGTGTCTGAAGGATTAAAAATGTTTATTGTATACATTAAAGGTATGAAACATTAATCAT
Organism: Noturus placidus; assembly: GCA_022414735.1. Classification (NCBI taxonomy): domain Eukaryota; kingdom Metazoa; phylum Chordata; class Actinopteri; order Siluriformes; family Ictaluridae; genus Noturus; species Noturus placidus. The sequence continues at coordinate 142,552 of JAFFST010048995.1, read as the reverse complement.
CTCTGGCTACTATACAGTTAAATAAGTGATTACCACATCCAACAGTGTGTATGTGTGAGTGCATGTATTAGAGTGGGTCAGAGTTGTAGCTGAACTTCATTTGATGAACAAAAGTCAGGAAGTAGCCTTTCTGTGAGATATATATATATATATATATATATATGAGATATATGAATACAAGGACCAGAAAGCATATCAGTGTGTCATATCAGTGTGACCAAAAAGCAACTTTGTGTGAGTGTGTGTGTCTGTCTGCTCTTGTTGTCCCAGAGGCCATGTTATGTTTCTTCCCAAAGGGCTTCCTTCATCCCCAACACACACACACACACACACACACAGACACAGAAAGACACACTTCCCAGAACAAGAGGTCACATCGAGGATCCAGACAGAGTGTGTTTGTGTGTGTGTGGGACCAGACAGTTTGTGTGGTGACCTGTGTCTTTAGACAGGCTCAGAGGTCACCATCCTCTGTGTGTGTGTGTGTGTGTGTGTATATAGAGTCTTAGACATCATATTTTTTGGCTTTTCTCCTCTCCATCCTCCTGTACAGCAGTGTTTTAGACACCAGGGAGACTCATTTAGCTCAGACTTGTATTCCACTCCTAGTAAAAAGCACTAAAATTCTCTCTGAAACGTGAATTCACAAATTTAATGAAGACGCTCGCGATTCAGTGTAATTTAGTCACAATGCTTTGAAGCATTTTTATAAACGTGAATAATGCCTCCAGTTCAACATCCAATAAAGCTCTATCTAATTAAATCCTTGATGACTTCTAACATGATGTAACCTAAGTGTAACTATTCATCATAACACATACAAAAATGTAATATACTGAAATTATAATGTATTCCGGTCATATTTGGGAGTGCATTAACAAGAGTCTATTTTCACAAGCGCCTCAGACTGCATTTATTTGCGGTTTAGTTTTCGTTCTTTTTTTTTTTATAATGTGCATTTATATATTGTTAAAAAGGAGACAAAGAGCATGCAAGTCTGCATAATAGACACTTACAAAATGGAGGTCTGGGTTGTATGTAGTATTCACACACACACACACATATATACATATATATACATACATATATATACATATATATACATATACATATATATATACACATATACACATATGTATATATATATACACATATATACATATATATACACATATATACATATATATACACATATATACATATACATACACATATATACATATATACATATACATATATATATATACATATACATATATATATACACTGTATATATACATATATATATACACATATACACATATATATACATATATACATATATACACATACATATATACATATATACACACACACACACACACATATATATATATA
>JAFFST010048995.1:124831-136112 GCA_022414735.1 Noturus placidus | reverse complement strand
GGTGTAAAAAGTAAGAAAACACTTCGGCTAAGCAGATACACGTTAAATTTTGTTCTTCACAGAAAAGCTGTATAATAAAGTGATGTTTATCAAGGTTAGAGAGAGAGAGAGAGAGAGAGAGAGAGAGAGACCTACAGACAGAAAGACAGGCAGGCTGATACAGCAAAGCACTAATTAAATTAACAGCTACATTGTCGGCATTTTGGGGGGATTTATGCGAGCTACAAACTCCAAAACTGAAAAACAATACCTATAGTGAAAGTGTCGCTACGTGAAGGTCAAGTTCAGGTCACAGTCAGTAACAAGGGTTTTGCTATGAATAACTATTATTGGGCGCCATCTTGTGGCGCATTAAGGAACTGCACAACGAATAAATAGCAGAGGGGATGCTAAAGCTCTTTGTTAAATTAAATGAATAATTTATAAAATTTATAAATATACTGATAATTATGTTATTTTATCATCACTGCTCATGAATCAGGAACAATAATAATACAAAGTAGTTTGGTGTGAGATGGTGAGGTTTAACTGGCCATACTTTGCCAGAAATTCATGTGTTGTGAATTCAAGTTGTGAAAAAGTTTTTTACTCGCACCCAAGTAATTATTCACATGATTACCTTTACTGTTACTTGAGTAATTATTTTGATAAGAAGTTGTACTTGAGTAAAATTTTGGCTACTCTACCCACTCCAGTCTGGAGGAATATCATTAGACGGAAAACAATTTTTTTTTTTTGAGAAGTAAAAGAACATTCACATTTACTTTTATAAATTATACTTTGCTCTTCACCTTTCTAGCAATAAAAAAGGTTAATAAAAGTACAAATGTAGCCTGAGTGGTTATAAAGCAAAAACAGGCGCATGTGTTATATAAGAACTGTCGGATTAGCTAAAATAATGCATAATCAAAATGAACATGGCTGATGTTTGCAATAAATAAAAAATAAATTAATGAATAATCCCTTTATCCTATAACCTAATTGCAGGAACAAAGTATTATCAAAGGGCACCGTCTAGTGGCCAATGCAATTTCAACTGCAATAATTTCTAAAGTATTTCTAAGTTTAAATTCTTATGAGCTCATTTGAATAGGTTTAAACACAGTGATTATAAGAAATACTATTATAAAATGTGAATAATTAAGAATGTGCTAGTTCAAGGGTTGCGAGTTTAAATCCCAGTACTTCCCAAGAGCCCCATTTAAACCCTTGAGCAAAACTCCTAATCCTACCTTTGTGTTTTGTTCTGTTTTAACTGTCTTCAGGATAACTGGAAAATTACATGCAGGTGAGTTTGGAGGCTGGAGCTAATCTCTGCAAATGTGGAGAAGCCTAGGACAGATCATGCTTCACTGCTGTCAATATGAACAGTCAATATCAGTGACAATTATAAACTATTGTATGACCATTATAAACAATTACTGCAAAATTCTGTTCATTTTTATTATTTAAACATATATTACATCTGTTCATTTTATTTCTGTGAATTTCAGGTTGGTGTAGTAAATGGTCTGCACTTATAGAACACATTTTAACCTTAGCGGTTCTACAAAGCAAGTTACACCGTTTCTCATTCACAAACGTACATACACACCACTAGCCTGCCATCGGGAGCAACTTGGAGTTCCGTACCTTGTCCAAGGACACTTCGGCATGTGGAGGTATGTGGGCCAGAGATGGAGCACCTGAGCCACAGCCGCCCCACAAATAAAACCGAATTGAATATCTGGTTCCCACTAGCAACAGAAATCTCCATCTCGAAAGTGAGGGGATGTTTTTTTAATGCACTCTCTCACTCCCATTACCTTGTAATGTGCTCTAGAGATCAGTTTTTGTTTCAAGGAGCTAGGACCATACTGAGCCGAGATACTGAGGTTTCCGTAAAGAGATGTATAACCAAAATTTGCTCTGTGCCATGACAAAGATGCCAGTCATAGTTAAACCAAGTAAAATAAATAAATAAATGATCTGAATTGTTTTCCCAAAAAATTTAAATTAAATAAATAATAAAATCAAAAATTGTCAGGTAACCTGCATTGGCCCACTTGAGTAAACTGAACCTAATTCTAGGTTTAAGAAATGATTTCAAATCACATTCAGAAAGGGAGATGTGTAACCCTAACATTTGAATTACATATTGTTTCCACTACTTTGACGTACACCATTTGTCTGTTCTTTTTACTTCTGACAATAAAAGAATACGTGTGAACCCACACACTAAATGTCTTGCTGTGAAGTGTTCCTTATTGAGTTCTAAGGGGGTGCAAATTTTGCACTCAGCAAAACTTTAGCACCAAAAAACAAAACACAGACTGACTGATCTGGTTAGTTTAATATACATTCGTTGGCACAACAAACTAAAATTCTTTACAAAATGACATAAAATGAGCCATTTTAAAGAGATTAAAACCATATTGCAGAACTTTCACCACACTGAAACGTCATCGAGTGACTTAATTCTTCACGGAGGCAAAAAGGTACGTTATATTCTCTAGTCCAGTTAGCTCAAATTTAAAAAGACATGTCTGTTTTCAGTACCTGCTACATGTAAAGAAAACATGTGGTTAATTAGTTTTGATAATAAAATGACCATTTTCAAACAGTGTCAAAGTGATTAGTCCTCACTGAGTTACGAAAAAAACCAACATAAAATGCCAAATAAAACAGATTCACACACAAACTGTGCTTTGGCATCGAGTGATTGTCTGTTAATAAACTCTTCTACTGAAGGAACAAGGTTTTATAAAAAACAGAGAGAGAGGCGCAGACAGGCAGAGAGAGAGGCGCAGACAGGCAGAGAGAGAGGCGCAGACAGGCAGAGAGAGAGGCGCAGAGAGAGAGGCGCAGACAGGCAGAGAGAGGAGACAGGCAGAGAGAGAGACGCAGACAGGCAGAGAGAGGCGCAGATAGACAGAGAGGCGCAGACAGACAGAGAGAGCGGCGCAGACAGACAGAGAGAGAGGCGCAGACAGACAGAGGGGCGCAGACAGACAGAGAACTAAACCAGATTTTGAAAACAAAAAGTGTTGTCATTTTGTTCGCTTTTGAAAATTTCATCTGACCTTGTTTGACATTGTTGTGCGAATAAGTAAATAGTCACAGCTCATACAGCACACAGTCCTATCACACCATTTCATCAAAACACTCAACACCACTGAATATCGACTTTAGGAAGCGAACGCAGATATTTACGTCACTCCGTCTGAAAGCTTTGACGATAGTCAATAATATTAAAGGAATATTTCACTGCATTAAAAAAGTCAGTCTATATTCATTGTAGTAAATGTGCAGTTACCAGAGTACAGATGCATCCTCGGCAAGACCGGGTACGAGTGCACCAATACCGGTACTGAAATGAGGAACCTACTTCACGGCGTTATGGAACTTATTATTTTTAAGCTCTGCGAGTGCGATGGACAGCATCAGCGAGCGTGGTCATTACAAATGAGCAAAGCATAGACCCAAAGCATGAAAGTCAGAGAAATCATGAAATCCTGGAGGTACTGATTGCAGTACGTCCTCTTGATATATTGGGCCGTTTGTGGTCTGCTTTCCTTTGCCATCATTAATCATGACATATGTCCACATCGCAGTCCTTTCATGTTCATGAGTGCGGCATCATACACTAGACTTACTTCACATACAAATATGTGGTATTCGATGTTGGTATCAGATAATTTTTACAAGTATGAGGAATTGAACATGCATGAGCATGCACTCGAGGAGAAGGGAAGCGATGCATCTCTACCGCAGAACGGAAATCGAACACATTTTCATTTACAAACAAACAAACAAACAAAAGAACAGGAAAAACTGTTCGGTCAATACTCACTTATAATGCAAGTGTAGAACGCAAATGCAACACAACGGTGTTAAGATGAGGAAGACATGTTACCAAAAGCTGTTCTTCTGAAGAGTCATCGAAATTTCCATCACCACAGAACAATAAATAGTCATTTTTTTGCTACACACACACACAGCACCATCACATCAAACAAAAATCATCTGAAAGCACTTAAGATTAAGTCTTTCTGACTGAAGAATTCACACAAACGTTTCCCATAAACTGTCCTTTGAATATAAATGATGTTGAAAACAGGTTTTTTTGTTCTTTTCTCCTCAGAGAAACACATCATACACACAGCAAAGTGCTGGAGTCCTTTACGTTTTCCTCAGGACACCAAACAGCTGAAACGAGGACAATAATAAATCATGCAGTTACTCGGAATGAGCTCTTACCTATTGCACTTTAATCACACATGGTCACAAGATATAGGGGATGTATAACCGTATCATGCATCAGAAAAAAAGAAACTCGACGGTACTGTTACTTGTCGCTGGGATGTTATCCGGAAGCATACACACTTTGTATCTTTTATCTAGAAAGGCGCATGTAGTGCACTTTGCTTTAAGCTTTACTCTATATAGATCAAGTTGTGTATCTTAATTCATTTCTAAAGCTGCACTATATCCACATTTCCAGGTGAAAGATCCATAATAAAAAGGTACTAAAAAGATATGCAATAAAGAAAGTTTCCTTTTTTCCTGATATTATGCATCAGTTATAGTACATCTGTCTACTCTCTCTGGAGGCACTTAGCACATTCTCATCCAAAACTTATGATCATTCACACACCGAACCTGAACACACACATCTTAATACGCACCACGGCATACCTACTAAAGCACAGAGATGTGTAGGACAAGAGAAACACCACACACACACTTAAGAGCCAAACTGCATTTTACTGTCCACAGCTGGTCAGCTCTCTCCGTCTGTGTCTCTTTCTCTCACACACACACACACACACACACACACACACACACACACCACCTGCTCACAGCCCTCTGTGGGGTGACTAACTGACCACATACTGCTCAGGATAAAGATAGAAGCAGTGGACACCGTTCATCAGCAGTGAGAACGGGTATCGAGACGCAACGAATCTTCCCCATAACACCTCTGTTCTGCTTCATAACATCCTTATTGCCGTTTCTCTCTTTAAAAAGAAACAACCAAACAATAAAAAAAGTGTATAGGTTCACTACTACATGATCATCTCAAATTCATACGGCTGAAAAAGAAATAATAAAAATATATATCTTTCGGGTTTATATATTATCATTATTATATATTAATGATCGAGGCAGCTCAGATGCATCAGATATCCGGCGGAAGGGCAGGGAAAAGAAATTCGGAGATATGCACACACAAGAGAGGAAATATAGATACAGAAAGTATCTATAAAAATATAGAATCGAGCGTGAAGTAGAGCTGAGCGATTATATGAATATATGATGCTTTTTCTTCCTGCTAGGTGCTTAGATGGTTACATTTTTAAATTTATTAAATTTAAATACATTAATGTATTGAAATGTATTAAACAGCAGCAGGCAGTTCAGACTTTAATTCATTTTTTGAAACACTACACGAGATTCCATTTAAGACTCAAACCCTAAGAACTGCCTCAAGTCAATTATTTATTAGTTGTCCTACATAACCAATCAAGATCTTACCCCCATCATTTCCATCTCCTGATTGGCTGCTGGCCACCAAGAGGGTTTAACTTAATGATACTGTAGGAAATAAGCATTTTCCATAAACGTGCATGTAGAGTGCTGTGAAAAAGTATTTACTTTCTTCTCATTTCATCTGTTTTTGTGTCTCTCATACTAAATAGTTTTAGATATTCAAACAAAATGCAACATAAAACAAAGGCAACTAAACATCCTGTATGTTGCTGGACTTGGACACTTGTGAGAGGGCAGCATAAAGGGAGAGAAAATACAGGATGTACATTCATTCTGTCTCTGCCTGTAACTATTTCTCTATTTCACACACACAGTGTGTACCAAGAGATTCTCCATCTCAGGGAAAAAAAGAAAGAAAATCACTAATGTCATTTCTAAGCCCTGCAAAATGTGGAAAAACAAACTTCCACAAAAGTCCCATTTCTGTGTGCGTGTCGGTTGGTAAACTTCCTGTTTTCCCTGGCAGCATGTGCGCTGGTTTTTCACTCTTCCTCCTCCACGAGCACCAAGAAGACCCTGTTTATTCCTTTCCAGGCCGCCTCAGATATAGGGATACAGGCAGACATTTGTCTTACCATGCTGCCCCTAAAAAGTAATGGGCTATCTTGCACCCACCTTGCGCAGCAAGATCTGTGTAAGGTCAAAGGTCATAAAGCTGATTCCCACAGCAATAGGCCCTTTGACCCAGTTCATGCTCAGGCCTTTGTACAGGCCACGGATGACGCCCTCCTCTGACACAATCTCCCGCATGGTGCCCACGATGGTGCTGTACGTGTGGCCTGTCACACCGGCCGTCTGCATACGCCGTCGCACCACATCCAGTGGGTACGAAGCCGACTGACCAATGAGGCCGGCGCACGCACCGAACGCCAGCCGCTCGTATGAGTAAGGCTGAGCTCGTCCTGTCTTCTCTGAAACACACACGCAAAAGCAAGGGTTTATTCGAGGAGCAAAGTTGCGGGTGAACAAACACCTTTGTTTCCTAGTTGCTGAGACATTAGTATCAAGCGCAAATTAGCATTATCAAATATCAAACTTCAAAGGCTTAGCATTGCTGGGTGTGAATCGATGTCACAAAAATGGTGCAAACTGAAATGTACCGCACGCACTAAATTTAAAAAGAATTTTTTTTTACATATATAGGCCGTACCTGTCTATAAGCCGCACGTAACACGAGATATTAAACAGAAAGATGTTACACAAAGATTCTTTTTTAACTTTTAAATGCTTTCCTAACAGTGCCGGTAACAGGGTTGTTTTTCTTTTTTTTTTTTTTTAAACAGTTGCCCATCAGGAAAAGTCATTGATCCATCTTCATCTTCCTACTGTGCATTAAAAACACTAAAGTCGTCTTCTTTAGTGTCGGAATTGAACAGCCTCAGAATTACTTCATCACACTTCCTCAATCTCTCTTTTGTTGTCGCTCTCAATTTCACTTGCGTCTCGAGGCAAATTCGCTCTTGAGCTCGTGCTGTCCTCTTAATCACGCAGCAGTCCAGCCTTTAGAAACCCGTAGGTGATAGATGTTTTGACACTGCTCCATGCTGTTAGGATGCACTGGCAGACTCGAGCAAAAGTTTCTCTTCGCATGCGGCCAGTTTTGGTAAATGATTTCTCGCCTTTAACTTGAAAGCTGCATCATACGCATTCATGTGTTTTCCATGATGCGGGTGTGCGCATGAAGTGCAAAATGACTGATCTGAAGAATTTAGTGTGAGTGCGTTTGATTTAATTCGAACAGTTTCATTGGTCCACTGTGACCTGTTCGGTAATTTCATTGGTGCTATGTGACGAGACTAAATGTTTTGGCTGCTTGAAGCTCGTTAGCCCGTAAAAATTCCTAAAATTAGCCGCATCGTTGTTTAAGCCGCAATGTTCAAAGTGGGTGAAAAAAAGTAGTAGCTTATACACTGGAAAATACGGTAAATGTTTCCTGCTACGGAAATTTACAGGAAGGGGAAAACTAGAAAAGCCGGTACGACCAGGTCAGCCACCGAGTGACGCAGATACGGATGGAATTTCATACCTTTTAAGGTTTCGTCAAATTTAGAAGCATTCCTGGGAATTTTCCACAAACCACACACAACAAGCTAAACAATATTACAATTGCAAATGTAACTGACAAACATCATCTACGCAAACATTTTCTCTCTTTCCCACGTACACACACATTCACACAGAGGAATGCACCTGCATGGAGTTTCTTAAGCGTCTCATAAGTGTAGAAGCTGAGGCCTGCATAAGGAACCACGCCCAGTATAGTCGGAGTGAATCCACTGTAGAGGGTCTTCAGTCCTTCGTCGCGGGTGATCCGCACAAACACGTGCATGATATTACTGTACCTGGGGAACAAACACCAAAAACAAGGCAAAAGGCAAACCTTCAGGAAATTCAATAAACACTTGCTCCATTGCTTTTACAAAAATTTCCTTCTGAAGATGATTTCGTCTAAAGAGCACTGTCTCTTACATTTCTTTTGGCGTGACTGCCATGCGGGCACGCACCATGTCGAGCGGGTACGTGAGCATGGCGGCTGTGATACCAGCCAGTGAGCCAGCCAGGAGTCTCGGCACAGGAGGCAAAGCCCTGCAACAGAGAGGAGAGGGATACCAATTTGAGATTCCCAAAAAAGAAGCTAGCACACAAGCTAGCTGTTGCCTGCTATTTATGCTTTAACATACATTGCTCTCCAAGTATAACATCACTCATAGTGATGCAGAAACCCACCTCACAATCAAACCCATATACACTAATGACATTATCTGTAACTATCCATCTCTGTATCAGGATTTAAACCCAAAGTACAGTGCATCCGGAAAGTATTCACGGCGCTTCACTTAGTCCACATTTTGTTATGTTACAGCCTTATTCCAAAATGGATTAAATTTGTTATTTTCCTTAAAATTCTACAAACAATACCCCATAATGACAACGTTAAAAAAGGTGATAGACAGGTGTGTGCCTTTCCAAATCATGTACAATCAACTGAATTTACCACAGGTGGACTCTATTGGAGTTGTAGAAACACCCAATGCATGATTAGTTTAAACAGGATGCAAAGACTTGAGACTGTAATTGGTGCCAAAGGTGCTTCAACAAAGTATTGAGCAAAGGCTGTGAATACTTATATACATGTGCTTTTTTGTTTTTTATTTTTAATAAATTTGCAAAGATTTCAAACAAACTTTTTTAACGTTGTAATTATGGGGTATTGTTTGTAGAATGTTGAGGGAAAATAACGAATTTAAACCATTTTGGAATAAGGCTGTAACATAACAAAATGTGGGAAAAGTGAAGTGCTGTGAATACTTTCCGGATTCACTGTAGGTATGGCTCTGACCAAGTTTCTCAACCTCAGATACATCACTCAAGTTCACAGAGAACCTGCGACATGTTCCATGTAATTTTTATTGGCTCTATTTCACAAAAATAATTAAACTACCCTGATTTAACCCACCACGACCCTGAGCAGGCAGTGACTAACTATGAATGAATGAACAATGTAAATGCACTGCATTCATGTTAATGAACATGGTCTCCGTTTTTCCTCTGAGCTTCATATCTTACTCACTCACACCCATCCTCCATTTGTGTCACATCCTACAGGATCCCAGCACCAATGCACAAAACTAGTCTCAACCAAGTTTTAATAAAGACATAGGTTGTCTCCAAATATGTCTTATGAATAACGTATTCGGTTACATTCCCAATACACACAAATCATAAAATAGTGTTGGGTCCAAGTTCACCTTTGTCGAGTTCGAGTCGAGACCAAGTCCTTAACCAATCGAGTCGGCGTCCGAGTCCAAAATGGGCCAAGGTGGACTCAAAAAATGGCTTCAAAGGAAAACAATGTATATAGTGGTATATGTAGAACTTTGAACCTGTTTTGTTATTGTATCACATTATATTGTCATCCAGTTCGAGTTTATATTTCAATGATTTGATGCGTCTTCTCCACAATTATATAGACAGAAAGAGCGTACAGAGTAGAGTTACATTTAGCAGCATGTCGTAACAACAAGCTTCATGCTTTAGTGCTGCTTTTAAATCGGTCTATTAATGACAACAAACTCATTTTTGAACAAAAATAAAATCCCCATCAGCAGATATTTATGATATTTACTACATTAAGAAGTACATTTCATGTTTTACATGAAAATCAAGATTGGAATCAACAAATGTTAATGTTTAGACGTGGGTGATATGACTACGATCTTATTTCACAATAACATTTTCTCAGGTAGGTCTATGAGGAGTATTCAATTAAGAAATACTATGGAAATTGAATAAAGCGATGAAATGTAAAATAAAACACTTCACTGTAGGACATGCACTGTGATTCTTATTAAATTTACTGAAGTTATTCTGGTCTTTTCTTGATTGATTAACATTAAATCAATAGAAATTTCAGAGTACAAATTTACCCCAGTATGTGACAAGTCTGAGTTCCCAACTCTGTCATAAACCTGCCAGCACTGTGTACATCATAATGCTGTTACTAATTTCCCTAATAAATCTTTTTATACTTGAGCCAGCAATTGAAGCTCCTGAAATTGACAGAAATAGGGTCTGCTGCTGACATGCAGCTCCTGACCTGTGCACTTTGCTTCACAGTTTCCTGCATCCAGAGAGGTAGTGTTAATTGCATCTCACATCTCATATTTGCATCTCACATCTCAAAAAAAATAAAATAAAAATTCTAGCTGTAGAATCCTAAAACTGATTTCTTACTCTGAACAGTAGCAAAGATTCGCTTACATTTTTGCCAAATTCTATAGTGATCAGATCGCACACAAGCTGTTCAGGTCACGTCATAAAGCTTCACTAAACATCTTGGACTGTATGGAAGGTACTCACTTGCCCTGAAAGCCATAATAGCCTCCTAGAAGTCTCTTGTATTGTTCGTGGGAACAAAACTGGATGGCAGCATACGGGATAACCCTCACCATGGTGGCGGAGTTGCCCCTCCATAAGCTCAGGAAGCCATCAGTCAGATAGGTGCGATAAATCAACCGGTACGCCTCCTGTTCATCACAAAGGCACTGTCATCTACATGGGTTTCGCTTTATTTTTCAAAGAGTAAATGCCATGAACACTTTAGGTTGCACTACTCAAAATCTGGATGGATGGATGGATGGATGACCTGCTTGTCAATACTCACCTTGGCAGAAAATCTGTTTGAAGACACTAAAAAGTAAATTAAAAAAAGAAAAAGACAAATGTTAGACCGATTATTGGATTGTGCAAGATTCTTTGGCCATTAAGAGAATTTGCTAGATTATTTGATAAAATAAGATACTGCACATGAATAATTTTGTGTACACTATGTACAATCATGCAAAATGCATAGAAACCAAATAAGTATATAAATATTTTATACTAAACAGTCAAGAGGTGCTATGCCACATGACAGATGGGGAACGATTTCATCCCAGGGACCATCCCCTTTCTCCGGTGACCCCACGCTCTATTTGTTGTTGTTTGTGTATTCAAGTTGTTTACCCTTATCAAACAGGACACCAAAATGAAGCACTCCTACAATAAATTAAAGTACAGTGCCTTGCGAAAGTATTCGGCCCCCTTGAACTGTTCGACCTTTTGCCACGTTTCAGGCCTCAAACATAAAGATATAAAATTTTAATTTTTTGTGAAGAATCAACAACAGGTGGGACACAATCATGAAGTGGAACGAAATTTATTGGATATTTCAAACTTTTTCAACAAATAAAAAACTGAAAAATTGGGC
>JAFFST010048995.1:97296-108030 GCA_022414735.1 Noturus placidus | reverse complement strand
CACCAGAATAAAAGGACCATATATTTACAGAATCATGTTTTAATGATGATAAAAACCCAAATTAAATAAACAGCAACCTTTAAAGCATGTGACAGATCATTCCAGAATAAAAACAGGCCCACTATTCGAAATCAGTTTAAGTTCATATTAGCCAGTTAACCAGGCGTGGCGCAGTAATGTCAATGTTTTGATTGAAAGTTCGAGAATGCGCCACTTTTCCATTATTAATGATATCCCGACTTACCTTTCGGATTAAATAAACAGCTTTTCCGTTGTTTTTGCACCTGTTCCTTTTCCAAACCGAGCTGCAGGACGACTTTTCTTGTATTTCTAACACACGGGTGACACTTTGACAACCACTCCCCTTGAGCTTAGCCAGCTAACGTTAACCCAACACAAACCCTACAGCAGCTTAGCCAACTGTCGCTTAGTAAGAGTCACGAGCGCTGCTTCACGCAGCTGACGACCAGTCACGCACGCAAACTACGCATTGTGAGTTCAGACAAACCCGCAGAAGACGACATCCAAACGCACAAAAGTCGCTTGTTTTCTGTCTGTAACTGAGTTGCGTTACCGTGCGGCTTCCATGCAGGTTTCGAATGCAGCTATCGATGCTTCTGGATCAATTCCAAATCGCCATGTAATTAGCTAGGTAGTGCAAAAAGAAAGGTGCAGACTGTTAGCATTTCGAGCCCTATGTAGTGCACTGTGTGAGAGCGGGACGCTATTTGGAACGTAGCTTCTCGTTGGTACTGGCACACAAGGGCGGATCGGATTGCATTGTGGGAAATGAAGTCCGTGGACAGAGACGCACGCGGGGATAGGTTAGATTGAGGGGCGTGACAGCACATGTAATTTCCAGGACATTCCTAACAGTGAAGTAAGGAATAAAACAGGATCTGACATGCAGTTACAGGAAAATAATCAACAAACACAGAACGTTAGCATAACCTTACTATTTTGGTTCTACTTTTTGGTTCTCCAATTTATAATATTATATTTTGGTTAACAAAGTCAAGGACAGTTTCTTGAAAGGTTTTGGGAACACATGATGACAACGTTTTCTTATATTTATTTATACCAGGCGCAGTTGTTGAATGCTCGTAGCTGATTGGTCAGAACGTGTGCAGAATACTTTCGCAAGGCACTGTATGTTTCGTATTATTTTCATAAATCCATACAGAATATATATAAAGAAAGAAATTTAAAAAATAAATAAAATAAATAAAAAAAGGAAGTGGGGTAAGATGGATAGTATTGACCGTCCACCTCTCCTTAATCTACCGCCAGGGTGCGCACATCCTTGAAGTAGGTAACTTATTTTTCTAACTACAAACTAGCATTCCAGGAACACCCATTTCATGTTTTCTTATTGGACATTCTTAAAGTTCCCCAAAGGTTGTTTTTAGCTTTTATTTTACGTTATAGAATATTAATCAGCAATTAGATGAATAAGATTCCAGAAATCAAAAGCATTGTGGTATACACGTTCCAGTAAACTTGAACACAGGATAGTTTTTATTTGGTCGTTATGTACTAAACTAAACTTTACTCATTATGTATCGCCTTTTATCATTGAGAAATTGGAATATGTCAATCAATATGTTAAAGTTAATAAAATGTTACCTTGCATTAAGAAGCAAAACGGTTAATTCAGAGGTATTTTTATTCACACTAAGATCAGCTATTGTACACATCATTTTAAGTCTTGTGTTCTACAGTCCAGCTCATTACCATGGACTACTGTAGGGAACATTACAGTGTACTACTTCTCATTCACAATAAAAATATATTGTGCTGTTATAAATTAGCTAAAGCAAGGTACTGTATATATTACAAAAAGGTCAATTGTGCACATGAATAATTTTATCAGCTTTGAGCTTGTTTTTGAAAAAATCCAGTAATAGGTCAAATCACCAACAATCCAATCCAATAATTCACGCATGAAGAATGGAACCTTGGAGCCTGAATTTGATATTTGGAAGAATGCTCTTTAATGTTGTACATGTTTATTATTAGCTGAGCTGTTCAGTCCTTCTTCAACAGTTTTCTTGGTGTTTTAGTTAATCAAGCTTCCTTTCTTGCCAGTCCACAGTTCTCTCAGCTCCACCTGACAGCCCAGGTCTCTGAGAGCAGCTTTCGCCACGTCACTGCAGTCCCTGTGAGAGGCCAGTGCCTGACCAATCAGAGCCTCAGCCCCCATCTCCAAAATGGTCTGGTTGAAATCACTTGTTCGTGACACCAGGTTTCTGAGCAGCATGCACGACTGTTTCTGCAACAGAGTACAGACACTTTCACTTAACACTTATTCACCTGGTACACACTCAGAGGTCCCAAAGTCTATGCTTTACACTGTTAGAGCCGTTGGGTCTTAATATCTAAAAACTCTGCTTTGCTATTGAGAAGGTGTTAAGTTATGGTGTTGTGTGTACCTGCACGTTAACTTCAGCTTGATGCATCTTCATGGCCTGCAGCGTGGCCAGAGCTCCTCCACTCTCCATGATGATTTTGCAGTTACTGGGCTTGCGCAGAGCGAGCATGCAGAGAGCAGCACAGCCCTGTTCACACACCTGAGACGTTATGCAGAGACGTTATGTATATCTATACAGAATTGCTGTAATGACCACCACCACCACCACCATTAAAACCATGGAATTATCTGATCTGGTTTAAACCATAATACCACAACCGAAGCTTTCTGACTAACATGCGACGTCTGACCAATGCATTTTTAAAAATCTTTTTATCTCCCTTATGCCACAGTTTTCATTTTAGCCCCAATCAGGACAGCGTTTTTCACTTGCACTTCCATCAGATGATAACAGGGAGGAGGGTCACCTGTGCATTACTCATGTGCCGGTTTACCGCCATGACAATAAGCTCCGCCCCGCCTGCATTCACAATGCCATCTTTGACATCATCGTTGCCAGCAATCGCCCGCAATGCACTCAAGACCTGCTTTACAAGGTCCTGGAAGTGGAGAAAAAATCCCAAAATTCCATTGAAAGAAATTACTGATTGCAGCCTTAATCACATCAGACTTAAAAAAAAATGCCTATATATGATCTCTCACCTGACAGTCCAAGCTGTCAGCTAACAGCGTCATCATGAACTTCAGTCCACCCAAATCCACAATGTCTTGGCAGAACTCATTCCTCACGGCGAGGCGGGACAGAGTGGCGCACAGCTCGCTGAGGACCGGCATGTTCTCGGGATGGGCTGTGGTAAAACCGTGAAAATTCACATTTCACTATTAAATAAGGGTGGATCGTGACGTTAATTAAAATAATTATCACAATGTGATGCAAAACAATAACAGCACGTCCCTACGCATTTTGGTCCTCTGCAATCCTGTCCTGACTAGAGACCCCTTCCATAATTGTAATTCCAAAATGTAAAAATAATTAATAAATAAATAAATAAATAAATAAATAAATATCACCTTACAGAAAGCTTCACCATATGAACTATTCCATTTTTCTTTGTTAATAATAACACATTTATAAATATGTTGATTATTAGGCTTAGCTTATAGGAAGCATCCCTGTGAAAAGACCCTGTGAATGAGTTGTTATTATAAAGATAGAAAACGCATCAACACCTTCTCAGCAGTCTGATTCGAGAATTAAACAGTGCTGTGGTACAAGAGAAACACATCAGCAAACACCTGCTGTCCTACATGTACACTCATTAAATGTAACAATTCCAACTTCTCCCTATTACAGTAACAGTTAACAAATCAGATGCAGATCCAAGAAATAAATCTCACCTTTAGCAGCTTCTACTATGACCTTCAGTCCATTGTGCTCCAATACGATCATTTTGGCGTGTTCATGCGCTTGGCCGAAAGGAACTCGCACGTCATCGTCAAAGGTCATGACTCTAAGCGCACTGCAAGCCTCTTTGACCACCTCAGGCCTCTCAATATGCCGTGTTATGGCACTGGTGAGTAAGTTAAGCACCCCAGCCTTCACCAGGCCCTGCCTGTTCTGCTCGTGCTTCAGACAGCAGTGACGCACCGTCCGTATCCCCAGACAGGTCAGTGCTGGATCCTCCTGGTGGCTGCGTAAGGTGTCTATCAAAAAGCCCTGACCCTCGGCGTCCAGAAGATCAGGCTGGCCGTCAGTGAGCACACAAAAAGCAGCGAGAGTAGCAGAGAGCACTTTGTTGTCTTTACCAGCAGACTGGCAGCAGGAGAGGAGCGTGGGATAGGCGTCTTTCTGGGCCGCCAGGTATCGCTGAGCAAAGCCAAGGGAGCACTGCTCTGTGAAGAGCTTTAAGCTCTCGACCACGGACATGGACGAGGACTCCAACGTGCTTCTGAGAGACTGCAGTGCCTGGGGGAAGATCAACACATCATTTCATGTACAGACATTACAGCATTTCATTTGTCCTATTAATGTTAATTAATAATGCAGAGTTTGGGGTACTGTCTGCGCATGTACTGTGTGTCTGTATGGGTTCCCTCTAAGTTTCCTCACATAATCCAGAGACATGCCTGTATGTGGAATAGCTACACTAAATTGCCCATAGGTTTAAATGTGTCTGTATGGTGCTCTGTGACTGGCATCCTTGGAAGCAAGGTGTATTCCCACATCGCACCCAGTGTTCCTAGGACAGGCTCTGGATCCACTACAATCCTGATCGGGATAAAGCACGTCCTGAAGATGAACAAATCAATGAAGGAACAAAGGATTGTTGACAGCTGTAGCTGCTTTGACAGTCTCTCACTTTCATTCTCTGCCTACCAGCAGCCAATCAGGACAAAGAGATAAGCATGTCAAACTATGAGAAGGAGAAGGTGGCAGAGCTTTGAAGTACACTCGGTTTAGTGTTTTCACTTCTCTAATGCACCTGATTCAACATCAGGGAGGGCGTTTAATAAGATGATGCACAAGGTCAAATTTCTTGGGACGACAATAAACTAATTGCTCCTATTGATCATTACCCCTTGGTGGGGGGTGAGCACACCTCCAGGTTTGGGGGTTTGAATCCCGCCTCCGCCCTGTGTGTGCAGAGCTGGTATCATCTCCCCATGTCTTGGGGTTTCCTCCGGGTAATCCAGCTTCCTCCCCCAGTCCAAAGACATGCGTTGTAGGATGACTGGCATTACCAAATTGTGTTTGAATGTGTGCGCAATTATGCCCTGTGATGGGTTGGCATCCCGGCCAGGAGTTCTCTTTGTTGGATAAGTGGTATGGAAAATAAATGGATGGATGGATGGAGGATTACCCAATCATTATAGAGATGTTTTGCTCAAGTGTTTAATGAAATATTTTCTCCCATATCACAGCTATAAAAACAAAACAACAACACATATAAAATAAATATAGAAATAAATAAAGATCAGGTGCAACATGAAGAAATAGATTAATCTTCATCATCTTTGTACCTGGAGGACTTCATGAGTCTGATCATCTGTGGTCTCTTCAGAAGATGCTTTTGGTACTGCCTTCACAATATTACTCAGGTCCACACCTTTACAAAAAAAATAGGCGTTACAACAACAAAAACAAACAAACAATAGATCATCGTTCAGCGAGGTTTGAAACACAAGCTGGTAAAAAATTACCCTGAGACTCAAACTGCTCGATTGCTTCCTTCAGAGCTTCACTCTCCTCCATGTCAAACTCCTCCATGTTCTCCCCCACCGCCGAGTCAAACGTCTCCTGTGTTATTCTCCGTTTCGACATGTTTGAAGAGTAATGAATAACTAAACAAGGGAAATAATATTCATTAGTATAACTATTATCCCGGTGTTATTTTACAGCTCTTTGTAGACCTTGACGTTGCTATTGGTTACACCAATCTCTCAGGCTCATTCGGGTACACAACAATGAATGGCCATGTCAGTTACATTTAAACAAAAAAAAGAACATTTAAAACTCTAGGTGGTTTTATCTCTTCTGAGCACAATCCCTCATTCAAAGCACTTAATTTCAAACGTTTAAAAAACAGTTAGTTTAAACGCATCAATGATAACAATCGCGCCACTCACCGCTCCACCCAGCCTGCAACTCAACGATAAAATCCCACCCAGCTGTGAAAAACAGAGCGCTACGATATAAGAGTTAAAACAGATAGATTCAACTCTATGGCAATATTTACGCAAGCGGTTGTGAATCTCTAACCTTGCGTAAGGTCCGTTTATTAATAAGGCTCGGGTTAAACGTGCAAACACGATATTGAGTTCCGATGTGCAATCTATTTTTAAATAGTCTTTCGCCAATTAATCAATAATCAACAGTGCAAGTTAAATAGTATAGCACAATAATACGGTTTAGTAGTAAATATGATTTTCATAAATTATGCTTTTGTATACTATTGTACGAAACGCCATGTGCAATACAGCGCCATCTAGCGAACAGAAATGTTAGATACAACCGCACAACTCAAAGTGGAAGTTGCTAGTGATTTATAAAGTTTTAAGCGTCTAATTTTTTTTATTATTATTATTATTATTATTATTATTATTATTATTATTATTATTATTATTATTATTATTTCAAGAGACATAGCGATTTTTAAGCTACCACATGACAAAAGTTGAAAAGTACCACATGTGGGTGAAAATAAAGCCGCTTCATGTATGATTTGGAGAGTGTATGTTGTATGCTATCTAAATGGCACAGCAGGTTAAGGCGGTGAACCTGAGTGAAAGTTACCGCATTACATGGGTTCAAAACCCGCGGCTGTGTTTCTTGGTCACGTTGGCAGGTCCATGATGAGAAATCATGCACCACTCTGATGAGCTGATGTATAACCCCAACTACAGTCTCTGAGACCAGCAATATTTTTAATATTCAATCTGAAAAATAAACTAGCTATAATAATATTTGATCATATTCCTCTAGGCAAATTTTGTGAACCAGCACTAAATAGTCATACAATCCAGTTTTACAATCAAAAACAAAACATTTACAATCCAGTTCCGTTATTTTTTATTTTAAACCATTTCATAACATTCTATTTTGGTCTGCAAAGTCAGCAACAAAGGTTTTCTAAACCTCATGGGAACTTAAAACCACACCCTGTTCTCTTATGTTACATGACAACTGAGAAGGAAAGGTTGAACAAGTTTGCTTTTATTTTTTTGAATGGTCTTTAGAAATAAAGAAACATCTCAGAACGTTTATGAAATGACCCCCCGCCCCCAAATCTTCCTACAATTCATCCTTCTCCTCTATCTGTAGAAAGAGAAGGTAGAGGTGGAGATAAGAGGATGGGGTAGAGAAAGATATGAGGGAGGAGGTGGTAGAGAAGGATGAGGAGGTACAGGAGGAAGTAGAGGAGAAGGATGAAGAATTAGAGAAGGATGAGGTAGAAGATAATTATTAGAGGGAGAAAGACAAGGACGTAGAGCATGAGGAAAATAAGATTGAAAACTAGAAATCTCCAGATCATTGCAGAGACGTGGTTGTCAAATTATAAAGCAATTACTTAATACATCTTACCTGTTAATCCTGTCCTTACATACTGAACATAAATCTTAAAACTATAAAATATCAATAAGATCCAAAGTAAAAATAAAGAAATACACATTCCCTGCTTTGTTCATTTTTATACGAGTTCATCTGCTCAACATTACAGTCGTGAGTTAGACAGGACGCATGCAAACATCAGCTCAGACACACTTCTTTTAAAATACAGACCAGCTTTATTTATGATGCTGCTTTCAGCCCAGTTTCCAAACCAAACATTTATCTTCACCTAGGAAATTAAACAAATCTCTCTCTCTCACACTCTCTCACACACACACACACACACACACACACACACACACACACCAAAAAAAAAAAAAAAACCACTTTTCTGTTCAGTTTAGGTTCACTGTGTCCCTACATTAACAAGCAGGTCATCATGAACACAACGTTAGCTGTCGGAGTAAATGAATAACACTAGCATTTAACAACCTTTTTATTTAATAGCATTGTACACACATGAGGTGATGTCAGTATTTTACAGTTTGATGCTGGTTATATAGAAATGAAAACCCTGATTTAATCTCACCAAAAGAAAAGTAACAGTTCGAAGCATGAACCTGTCGAGCTACATGAATGACTTAGTGTTAGGGTACCCGTCTGTTTTTTACAATTTTTTTTTTTTTTTTTTAAATAAATGCACATGGATAGACGTGGTATCTTATAGATGTGTTAAGGATGAGCAAAAGAGGCTTGCTCTAGTAGGTGACAGTGGGTGGTGGACTAGAGTTCGGTTAAACAGCATTTGGTCATTTTAGATTCGTATCAGTAACAGAAATAAATAAAAAGAAACACAATCCAACCTGAATTTGAACAAATAAAAAAAAAAAATAAAAAAAACACAAAAGTTTTTTCTCTCATTTCTGTTACTGACATGAATAACAAATGACCAAAATGTACATGGATCTTTATGTATGCGAAATTCAACTGCAACACACAAGTAGACCATTTAACAGCTGATTATGCAACAGTCCAATCAAACAGTTGGGGTTTTTGTTTTTTTACCATGGCCTATGAGAACTCACTGTATTATATGATAAGCGAGTGACCTCTGAGATGAGGATTTAATACATCAGATCCGACAAAAACAGAGGGCCGTTGCTCCACCTTTGAAGGACTCTTCCGTGTGCTAATTTACACAACAGCCTACGCTGATCTATAGAGCTGTACGCTTGGCTTAAAGATGATTTGTGTGTTGTTAACTGGCTGTGAAGGATGTATTCTAAAGACAATATTTTGGCACAGAATATAAGGGAACCTGAGCTTGCAGAATTCCCATGCATCCTAGAAATGTTTCCTATCCTGATCTTGCTTCCCCTGCTGGCATAACCCTAACCCAAGCTGTGATTAATCCAGAAAACGTTTTTCCTCAGTTTTGTCCCCACTAAAGAGATGCTGAAAGAGCTGTTAAAGACAGGAAACTCAGTAACAGCTCGATCCAGTTAAACAGCCTCGAGGTCAGTCTGCTGGTAAATAGTTCACAGCCTATGGGTTCTATTATAATCAACATGGACAAATTAGGCTGCTTCAATCAGTAAGCACGCAGATGATCTCTGTGCAGCTTTTTCAGAAAGTGCAGGTGAAGGTGTACAACTCTAAACATCTCCGCCGTCCACTAGATTACTCACAGAGTTCAGCTCTTCCAGTTATAGACTAGTTAACAAAACTGGAAGTACATCAGTGAGCTATTTTGTAACACAGCCCAAAACCCCTGGAATACAGAAGAACTCGATGGTCATTATGTGTAGAAAATGACCTCGGGGATCTGTCCATCCTCGACAGAAGTGCCGTTGTTGTTGCCGGCAGCGTAGCAGAAGGTGAAGCAGGTTTTTGTGCCGGAGCCTGCGGACTCGTGGGTAACTTTCCGCATGCCTTTGGTGCCATAGTGGGAGTCTGGACCCTGGAAGAGCCAAGAAAAACATCACTCACACACAAACACACAATCCTAATTCACCTTAACAACATGATTTAAGTGATAACTGTGAGTAGAAATGTGATAAAGATTTGAATCTTTGGCCTTTTTTCTACTGTTTCCATATCTCATCTTAGCAACACAGTGTAGCAAGACAGTGTGTTATTACTAGATATTAATAATGCAACATACCAAGCCAGTATCAAGCCAGTTTAGCCTCACATTTGTGCAAAGACTGCCTACACCAACAGCTCTTATTTGCACATTTACATGTATTGATTTGGCAGAACTCTTTACCCAAATCAGAAAGGAACTAAATGAATCATCAGACTGGTCAACCCCAAAGAAGAAGGAGTAGTTCAGTCATTATTCTCTTTCATACAAACATTGGTTGAAATTTCGGTGGGTCCCTCATACATACAGTTGTTGTCAGGTTAATTATACACCTTGCAGAAGCCACAAAAAGTTAATAATTAAAAAAAATAAGATGAAGGGGAAAAAAAGAAAAAAAAATGCTTTTAATTTTTTTAAATTTAGACACATTAATAACTGAATTTACACAAATGAACCAGTGTAGAAGTTTACACACGCTTGATTTTTAATACCATGCGTCATTACCTGGATGATCAACGACTGTGATTATGTTTTGTGATCATCGTTCATGAGTCCCTTGTTTGTCCTGAGCAGTTAAACTGCCCACTGTTCTTCAGAAAACTCCTCCAGGTTCTGCACCATCTTTGCTTTTCCAGTATCTTCTGCATATTTAACCCTTTCCAACAGCGGCTATATGATTTTAAGATCCATCTTTTCACACTGAGGGACTCGAACGCAACTATTACAGAAGGTGCATACATTCACCGATGCTTAAGAAGGCAACACGATACATTAAAAACCGGGGGTGTACACTTTTGAACAGGATGAAACAGGATTTTTCTGAAGAACAGTGGGCATTTTAACTGCACAGAACAATCAAGGGACTCATGAGCAACGATCACAAAACATTCAACTGTGTGTAAACTACTGAACTGGTTCATTTGTGTAAATTCAGTTATTATTGCGTCTCGTGTACTATATGTAAACATCTGTTATGTGAAATAACTTCTTTAGGGCAGTACTATATAAAAAATAAAAATGTAATCTTTATGTTCCTTTTTTATTTTTAAGAAAATTATTAACATTTTGCAAATTCTGCAAGGTGTATGTAAACTTATGACCTCGATTTATAATTAACTAATATTACGTTAACTGGTGTATAGTTAACTATATACAGTGGTGTGAAAAAGTGTTTGCCCCCTTCCTCATTTCCTGTTCCTTTGCATGTTTGTCACACTTAAGTGTTTC